>VYZP01017103.1:41659-139785 GCA_013400635.1 Hypocryptadius cinnamomeus | reverse complement strand
TGGGATTTGATAAGACCCAGCTGGAAATGGGCTGCCCCAGTGTCCAGGGCTTCTCTCCTAAGCCTTCCTCAGAGCCATAGTTGATTAACAGCTCCCAAGAGGCTGTGTCCTCTGAACAAAACTGTTTCTGGATGAGCTCAGTTCTTTGTAACAGCAGCACTTTGATGCCCAATGGTTAACTTGGCTTGGTTTCCTGGGGCATTATGGATAAACCATTTGCTTCTGTCATAAAAACTGCCCAGCTCAGACTTCTGCACACTGCAGAGAGGTCACACACAGCAGGAGGAACTGCCAGAAATGTGTTTATAACATGTGCCCCAGTATGAGTGCAGGATTGCTCTTGGGTTTGGGAAGCACAGTCCAGCCCTGGATGACCCTGCTTCCAGGGCTGTTCAGATGGGTGCTCCCCCCAGCAGCTACAGCCATCCCTAAAGCTGTAGAACCTGCTGATCTCTGTCAAACACCAAAGACCTGCTCTGTGAAGGTGAGTGTGGTTGAATAAGCCGAAATTCCTTTCACCAAAGTGGCCTTTGCCTCAGGCCACAGATGTCTAAGAAAGTAGCTTTCCTTCCCAGAGTAACCAGTATGGAGGCTACACCAGCATCAAACTGGTAGAGATCACCTATTCCCTGAGCTTCCAGCCTGATCACAGCTGGCCAGTGTTATTTCCACAAGGAAAACTCAAAAACACTTTTTCAAATCCCATGCAAACAGCCTTGGTCTTTGTGAAGTATAGAACACCAGGAAGAAGAGGCTTAAGCAGAGCACAAAGGTGCACATACCTTATGGTGCTCACCTGGCTGTCTGTCTGGAATGACCAGTGATGCTGGCCAGGAATTGGGCTGCAGTTGGTCATCTCCATATACAGCTCTTGTTCAGTGTCGTTTATGATGCAGCCAAAGTCCACAGCCTTGGTCTGGAGATGGAGATTCGGGAAGTAGACTTCTCCCCAAACAGTGATCTGCTCCTCACGAGGATGGTCCATGAAGCACATCCTGAGAACCCTCTCTGCCACCCAGCTGTTCAGATTATTCTCATAAAGTTGGTTAAACTGGATGCAGAGATGAAGTTCCTCCCCTACATCAAGCTTCATGGCCTGCAAGGAGATGTAAAGCATCAATCACCTTTGTGATCAAGTCCCAAGGTCTCACAGCAGGAAACAGTAAACATTCAAAGTGTGGCCCCGCGTGGGCTTCTCAGTTCACCCTCATTTTTTTACAGTGAGGATCTGTCTGCAGGCACCACTCTCTGGTCTGAGATTCTCCCAGGCTCACGTTTCTCTGCTTGGCAGCAATACAAGGGGATGGCTGCTGGAGAGCTGGGATGCTTTCCAGGAGACAAGTTACTGCATGGCTTACCTCAATCTGCTTTCCTGCTCCCTTCTCCTCATTCCTTAGAGCCAGCATGGAAGTTCCTAATTCAGATGGGATTTTGATTCCTTCAGCAGCTCTGCTGATTCAGCTCAGGCCAATCCACTGCTGACACTACAGAATAAACTTCTCAACTTGAAAACCTCCCAACAGAAAAGCACCACCACATCCCTCCTCTTCAAACCCCAGAGTGAGCCCACAGATGCTCACCTTGGAATCTGCAGCGAGGGGCTGCTGGTCCACATTGCAGAGACTGAAGAGCCAGGACAGCACTGACTTGCTACAGAAACTGGAGACAAGGAAAAATAATCTCAAGTAGTCATAGACCTCCTTCCCCTTCCAAATCATTTCACATTTTTCAACCCCCAAAGCACATACAAGTCTGACAGATGAGTCAGTAATATTTTCAGTGTGGATCCTGCTTGGATTTGCATGCCTGGCTTCTCCCATACCTTTGTTACAGAGACCTTCACTCCACAAAAAGTGCAGAACCACCAGGGCACTTTCAAGGCTTCCCTCTCTTGATGCCCAGACACAGTAACTGACCCTGTGAAACATTGGGGGGACCTTTCTGACAGCTGCTTCTCCTCTGGGAAGAGACTGACTTCTTGTTCACTCTAATGCTTTCAGTTCCCTTAGGCAGAGTGCTTGGCATGAGATGATCTGGAAGGCAGTAGCTGTTAGAGCAGAGCAGAAAAATGAGAATGATAGTTTAGCCTGTCTAACTGGCTATGAAGACATTGAAGGGCAACATTACGAAGCCAACTGGAAGTTATTGAGATGTGCAACAGCTGAGCTGGGGCTTTCCAAGGACAATGGCTTAGATGAGGCAGTTCCTGTGTCATCAAGTCAGCAGTCATCATTTCCTTGTTTATATAAAATGAGGTGATCTTGTAAGCATAACGCTTACAGAAATTTGTAGGAACCAACTTAAAAAAGGAAGAAAAAAATATTCCATATATCAAGGGGAACAGGTGATAGAAGGGTCAGTGCTAGCAAACCCTCTCTTGGAAGTGGAGGGGAAAGAATCCATGCTAAAACCCAAACAACCCAAATAGCCAGCCTGCCTTCAGGTAAGGAAGGGATCACTTGCTCCTAAGATGCCTTGTGGCCTTCTAGGGTTTTAAAAGAAACTTCCTTGGGAACAGAGATGTCTTGCACTTCACAGGAAAATACCATGCTTAAGCTGGATACTCAGGACCTTTTTCAGATTTCTCATGGTTTTGCATTCCAAAATGCCTCCCTTTTTTTCTCACTCCTCTCTCTGATACAACACCACAACCCAGCTCCTCCTCACAGACTTGACAGTCATCTGTGCTGCATATGCAATGCGGGGAGCTGGGCTGCTGACCAGCCCGATGAGTATGAATCTCTCTGGACCCAAGGAGAATGAGAAGCCCACACCCAGGGGTGTCAGGCTCTGACTGAAGGAGCCAGGTAGCCACAGCTGACATGGATGTCAGATGCCATTTAGGCTTTCCAGGCAAGACATCCTCATCAGTGCTCTGATCACTCTATTTCCCTATTCAGCAAAACCTTTGGGCACAGAACTGCACAGTGACAGTCCACTGCAGGTGACTGGGCAAGTCCTCCTCAAGTTACCACTGAGGCAACCCTTTCTCAGAATAGCAGTATAAGCAGGAGTTTCATGCATACACATTTCACAGTCACTTCCACATGTGTGCCCAGTGGTCCTGGAGCTAGGGAATGCACACCAAGGTTAGCTGGCATCTTCTCTCTAGAGTTGCATTTCCCCTGGGAAGAAAGGCACAGAGATGAGAACACCCCTGACCCTGCTGTTATCTCCTGAGCTGCTCTCTAAGGTGCTGCAAAACTTGGCTGCCCTTGGGACACCAGGGCTGGCTGACAGACTGGGGCGAGTAGTTATGGAAATATTGGCAAGTGTCAAGTTGTCAATTATAATGATCCCTGGGAACAGTTTCCCACGTGGATGGACATCACACTGATCATTAGAGCTGGCACACTGTGTTTTCCTCCTCCAGGACTCAGGGCTACACCATGAGCCCTCTGCTCATGTTTATTTGTGGAGGAAAAGCAATGCTGCTCCCAGACACTCCCACCCTTCACAGGGCTTTTGTTTTACTCCTTGCTTCTCCTGAATAAAGCACTTAGCGTTTGTCTAATTTACTTCCTGCCTGGCTTCTAGTCTTAAGTCTAACTTACTTTCCCTGCCCTTCCTTTCTGCCTTAGCACACAACACTGGTAACCTCCTGTTTGCCCAAAGGAGCAGTATTTCCGTCAGCCTGTATTTTGGGATCAGCACTGGGTTTTGGTAGCTATGGAAACACAAAAAAGCCTTAGCAACTGATGGTGACCAGCAAGGAAAGCAACTGGTGCTGCCATGGAAACCTGTGGCCTTAAAACAGTTTCTTGAAGTCACTTGCTCCTTTTCCCAGGCAAATGCCAAGGGGCTGCAGAAGAAGCTGCAGTGGAGGGGATCTGATGGGGAAGGCTCAGCCCTTGGCAGGGGCCTCACCTGGGCAGTGCTGGAGCAGCCTTCCAGCACCATCTCCACAGTCTGGTCTGGCCCAGCCTCAGGTCCACCATCAGCAGCTGCAACTTAAACACGGGGCTGCCCAGTCTGGTGCCACTGAGGGCAGGGGGACAATGATGCTGCTGAAATATGTTGAAACCTTCTGTGGTCCAGTACAGCTGATGGATGTGTTGTCCTTTGTCCCTTGGAACTGGTAACAGAAGGGAACGAAGCTAGAAGAGAAGCAGAGATGGAAAATGTCATGGGAGCTGCTATTTCTATGTGGTCACTCAGTTTCAGCACTCTGGTGAGGTTCCCTGACTGCACACTCTGCAATAAAACCCAAAAGGCTGCCCAAGCTCAAAGCTTAAGCCACAGCCAGGTTTTGGCTGCCCTGGAGTTTATCACCATCCAGCAGCTCCTCTGTTTGCATACAGCCAGGGAAATTCTTCATGAAAAGCATCTCCTCTGTTGCTGGCTCATCTCAGAGCATCACCAGCTACTTAACACTCTGAGGGTTTTTCCAAGGTGCTTCCTGCAGGTCTCACTGTATCAGACACTGACCTGGCTGCAGGCAGAGGGAAGAACAGCTTCACTGCCATTTCACCTTTCCCTTGGGAGCTGCTGCCTCAGGTGGCTTCCTCTGAAGATGCTGCTGAGGAGCTGCAGGGTATAGAGACTCATCTGGTGATCTGAGCACCACTTGCCTCACTGGTGGTGCCACGGCACCCCCTCATTCCCTCAGCTCTTAAAGGGCATCCAACCCTAATCACTCCCAACATCTCACCCTTTGCCAGAACAGTGCAGCTGGGTTTGTGTTTTACAAAGAGAAATGAACTGTGAGAACATAGGGTCAACAGAAGTTTCTCCAGTATGAAGACAGCAGCAAGACCAGTCTGGCTACTGAGGGAATGGAGTGACAACAAGAGATTAATAACTCTAGCTAGACAGAAAACAAAATGAATGTTCAATAGAAATTGATTCCTTCATGTAAAGAAACCCTAACTGCAGGCTAGTCTGGAGCTGTTATTTTACTCTCAATAAATTTGAGCATGACCAGGAAACAAATTGTTCCTGGAGCAGGTACTGGTTTTTTGAAAGGCACAGAAAATGTGGCAGCAGAAGTATAGATGGTATAGAAGAAAGTTGCTCTGGAAAACTGTTAAGAACTGATGTGTACCAGCTTAGTGGTTTATGCTGGAGACAGCAATGGATGAAAGCTTGGAGAAGCTCTGGGTAGGTGAAGAATTTGTGGCTCTGGGAACACCCAGTGCTCCCTGGGTCCCATTTCAGCTCACCCAGTAGTAGCTCTTGCAGCTGACAGCCCTGGCAACAGCCCTAAACCAAGCAGGTGGGCACAGATGGGAAGAGGCAGAGCACAATGACACCATGCAGACTGACACTGCCCACTCTCTTGTGCAGCCAGCTTGTAGCTACACAGAGCACAGGACATGCTGGACTAGGGTCTGCCTCCCTGCAATGTCCCTGTGTATGTGGATGGCTGGTTGGTATATATTTACCCCCCAAAATCTCTCCTAAACACCTAAAGTAGGATTAACCTACTCTTTGTACCAAAAAATTTAGGTGTTGGGAGAACTGTGGATCCTCTCTGCAGTCAGAGAAAAGAACAGGCACCTTGAGAAGACAATTCTCATCCCATTAACTCTCCAGCACAAAGCACAGAGCACTTGGAAGAGGCTCCACTTTCTCCTGGTTACAAAAGTATGTCTGATTTCAGACACAGGCGGTAGCATCAGTGAAGCCCCTACTTTGAGCTCACAGTTAACAGTCTCAGTGCATCCTGCCCAGCCTCAGAGAGCTTTTCCTCTCCCTTTTGGAGCGGGTCCTGCAGCCATCCTGGCTCGTCTTTGCTTTGGGCTTCTGCTGTGGAAGAGATGGTGAGGCAGCAGACAGAAGCAAAGAGGAAAGAGACACTAGGTCTGATCTGATACAGCACAGCACAGCACAGCCAGGTAGCTGGGGATGAACAAACCAAGGAGGACACAGGGCAAAGACAAATTCTGCTGCTCTTCCCAGACTCCCAGACAGAGGGGAAATAAAACAGCACCATTCATTTAGTGGAGGAGCTGCCAAGAAGCTACTGCTGCTGTTGTGAGATGATGCTCCGTGGGGAACAGAAAAGCAAGCGATGTTATTGCAAAGAGAAATATGGTTATACTGGTAATGTAACATTTTCCAGCCAGACACTGCTGGGACATGCTGTTTTTCTCCAATTGTTACTTGATAAAGTGAGGAAATAAATGTATTAGAACTTAAGACAATTCAGTAACAATTGAGCAACGGGTTTCCATTTCAGTGGCTTTTGAGGGTATCTAACAACTTTCAAATGGCCATCAGATGTTTCTGAGGGAATCTCTGGCTTTAGCCAAACAGCCAGGACCTTTTGCACTGAAGAAGATCTAGTCTGAAGGACTAAAGCTGCTCTTTGCTGAGCCCACAGGAGAAGTGGGAGCTATCTCCTATCTGAAGCAGGGTCCCAACTTGAGCTCTGGAGTAAAGAGTTTGTCAGTGGCAATTATGGTGCCAGTGTCCAGAGCCCAGATGGATATGAAGTTCATATGGCTCTTCTCAATGAACACCTTGTCCCGGAAGTTCTTTCTGTCATCCACATTTGCTGTGACAGTCACAGACATGCCAGACTTATGGGGGATCACTCCTTTACTGGGTTCAATCCTCCAGCGTGAGCGTTTTGCAGCCTGTAAGACAAGCCAAACACAAACTTAGGATGGGAACCATGGACTTTGCTCTGTTGAGTCTGAAGGGGGACTAAAGAGAGGATAAAAATCATAAAGCCTTTATTACTCTAAATCTACGGAGTCTGGCAACAGCAACTCTCTAAGAGCTTATACAACCTATATTTTACCCTCCTTTAACAGACTCACATCATTAGCCCAGTTTTGCTCAACCCAAGGGATGCTCCTCCTCAGGAGAAGGTAATTCCCCCTACCAGCTCTCTTTGGAGTGCTTGCCAAGGGAAGCTATTTACTCTCTTCTGGCTTCCTGACAGCAGAGCTGGGTGTGCAGAAAGGCACAAGCCAGGACTGCTCAAATCCCAGCCCAGCAGCCACACAGCTGGAGGGCACTGCCCAGAGCCTGAAGAATAACTCTGCAAAGCCAGCTGAGCAAAACCTCACCACCAAGTTTCCTTCCCCAAGGGGCCATCAGTGCTTCTCAACAGCTCCTGAAGGACTGTTTACATTTATCCCCCAAACAGCTAGAAAAGCAGCAAGAGGAAAATTCACCTCGTTCCTCCTCAGGAGGCTGAGCCTGGACTCTCACACAACACCTAATGCTATATCCACAAACACAAACAAGTCCACAGTGTCAGGGCTGGCTTTAACAGTTCCAGAAGTTCAACCCACCCATCATGGAGAAGAAAAAACCTCCTCCCAAGCCTATTTGCAAGCCTCTCATAAAATCCCCCTCCTGCACTATTAGACTAATGCTCTACTCACTACTGTAATTCAAATTAAGGGACTAATTTTTTCATCTGTGTACAATGATATAAATGCAGAGGAAATCTGTTGTCTTGAACAGAATGAGTTCAGCTTTACAGCAGGAAACTGAGGGCAAAATGCAGCCCAGCAGATGCTGGGCACTTTGTGGCTGCAGAGTATTTTCTGTCCCCACTGAAGATCCCTGCAGTGAATGCAACTATCTGTTCCCCAGGAGAGGAGAAATGAGCACAGGAAGAAAAAAAAAAACAAAACCCAAACTGCTCTGTACAGTGATATCTTTCCCTTTAACAGTCACCTTCTGTTTTCATCCTGCCTCTGCCCACTTTCAATCAAAGAAATGACTCTCAAAAACACAAGAATGGCTTCTGCATTTGACCATCTGGTACATGATTTCAGCTTGTGATTTTGGAAACAAAACAGTGCTCCTTCAGGAATACCCTGAGTAACCCAGCTAACAGAGGCCTCACACCAGTGCAGATCTCTCACTCTCACACTGCTCAAAGCTGGCAGAGCCAAAGCCCTCCCACATACCAGCGAAGCTTCAGCCCCACCAGCTGCACTCCTCCCATGCCTCAGTGTCCTGGGATCCCATGGAGTGAATGGTCCCTCTACAGGGACTTATTTAAATTCCCTTGGCTTCACAAAACCTCAAGCTCCCTTCCTCCAGGATGGATCAGCAATTAGGAACTACCTCACACAGCAAATGGGGACATCACACCCACACTGCTCACTGTCTATGATTACTGCCTGCAAAGGTTTACAGCAGTTCAGCTCCAAGACTTGGGTTTCCATAATGGAAAGCCAGGGATACAGCAACATCTCAGGGGGAAGTCCTGCAGAGCCAGGACACCAGCCCACAGCCTGCTCTGCAGGGGATATATGGCTTGGCTGGGCAGCTATGTGTGGAGGAGACACTTCCCACAGCCTGTCTCAAGTTTGGAGACTGGCACACAGCTGAACACACCAGGCTCATGCGACAACAGCCAAGGTTTATTGATGGACACCCCCTTTTACAGGGGGTTCCAAATTCCGTGCTTGAACACCTGATTGGTTGAGGTCTTAACACCGCCCAGCTCACCGGCCAATTAGACATCTGCATTCAGTTTGAATGGGATTGGCTGGGGTCCCTGTTTGGGTTCGAATCCAACCCATCACTGTCCTGCCCGGGGACTTGGTTACTTCTGTCCTCTAAGGGACTAGGCTGGGAGCTGGGCTCTGTTATGGCCAATTTTACCTGTGCAGCTTACAGACAGGTCATCACAGCCTGCTTACCAAGAGTCATTTGAACACAGGTGAGGAGGAAAAACCAACTGCAGGCACAGCCCAGAGCTTCTCCATGCCTATAAACAGTGGCTGCTGCCAGCTCCAGCACTGACTTCAACGGAGAGGCAGGAGGGGCACAAAAAGGACAGGCACAGATTTCACAATCCCAAATGCCACAGAGGTCATCAGATGCAGACAACAGTCAGCAGCACAGTTAAAAGAAACAAAGATACAAGAGGCCTTAGGAATGAAATCAGATTAAGCAGGATGAATCTTCTATTACAGAACCATATTCCTGCCTGGTGCTTTTCTTATTACTTCATTTATTCAAAAGGAAACAAGAAATGGCTCAGCAGTGATGCAGGGAAGGGAGGAAACAGCTCAGGAAAGGTAATGAGTTTTCTTCAAAAGTCCATGAACAGCATGAAAACACAGAGGCATCCTGGGTGTAGAATGATAATGGCCCTTCAATCAATCCACAATTGATTTCACATTTAAACTGTAGATCATCTCAGTAAAATGCCTTTTGTGAACCTGAGATGGAGAACTGGAATCTGCATTTCAAAGGCAACGCTCTGGGTGCTCAGCCAGTCTGGGCTTTTAGTAGGGAAGGAGCTGGGCTGATGTAGGAGACACAGGGGTGCCTGGTGCAGACCTATTGCTAGGGCATCTGACCTGCTCATAGATGAGGTGCCCTCACAGCACTAATTAACATCCCACACTAAATATTGGTGGGTAAATGATGCCCTTGCCTTGCAACAGGAGCACGTGCCCAGAGTAGCTATAGACTGGTAATGGCTTAAGCTCCCTTCTCCTGAAGTCCCATCCCATGGGCCCTCCTCAGACAAGGACTTTCACAGGAAGGACTAGAGAAGACTATAAAGGACCAAATTTTATTCTTTTGGTCCTGTTTGATCTCCTGATGGCAAAATGCTGCCTAAGGCACCAGCAGCCCTGGAGTTAACACCCTGAAGAGGCTGTTGTGGAGGAACACGAGTGACGGATGCTCTTATGTTCAAGTGCTCCATTTCAGCTCTCACGCTCTGGTGCGAGCCCAGGGCACACTCACCAAAGGAGACGTCACCAAGTGGAGGGCAGGCACATCAAAATGGAGATTCAGTCCCATGACACAGCCCCTGCCAGGACAAAGGCAGGGAGGAAATGGCTTTGTTAAAGGGAATTGCAAAGGGTTTAGGTGTTGTTAGGGCTGGGGTGGATAAAAGCTGCTGTCAGAGCCATCCTGGGTTTCAAATCAACCCAGCACAGCACAGCACCCATGTGGGCAGGAGGCAGCCAAAGCAAAGTGGTCAGCAGCTGATGTGGCTTAGGGCACTATAGCAGGCAGGACATGCCCCCAAATTGCTGCTGGTCCACTGAAGGATCCTAAACACACACCCAGAGATGCCTATGTGCCTCAGCTTCCCCATCTGTAATGTGGTGGACACAGAGGTGTCCTTACAGAAGTGGACTCACTGTAACCAGCCTTCCCAGCCACAGATTCCCTACTTTGATATTTTTCATCTGGAACTGGTGTTTCCATGGAGGATCTTTCCCAGAGATCTTGACATACACTGGCAGGTTTTTGAGACAAGAATCCAGGGGAGCCTCAACCATCCACTGCAGTAACAGTTCTACACAGAGGACAGATGAAAGGACCAGCTTGTCACCAGTGAACCCATCAGCTGTCACAGCCAAGAGCAATAGTTTAAACAACCAAACGTGGGTGTCCTTAATCCAACACACCACCTCACATTCAGCAGATGGGCTCCAAACTGCAAAAGTCACCAACATCCACTGAAATCAGCACTTGAAGCTGCACAAGACTCACAGATTTATTTCATGGCTGATGCCAATCAATGCCCACTCTGACCCTTAGTTAAAAATCAGGGGTCACAGTGAACTGTACCTTTGGTTTTATTCACCAGACTGCCACTGGCTCTGCTCTACACATCTCCACAAGCAAAACCTGCCCTTGCTCAAGGAGAAAGCTGCTTATGCAATAATATCCCGTGACCAATTTGGGGGAGGGACAAAGGAGAATAAATTATTTGATTGTGAAATGTTCCCTCTTCATTTAAAAAAAAAGAAAAAAAAGGCAGCACTTTTCTGCAAACAAAAAGTCAGCATAATTGTTTCTCTACTGAGGTCAGACCTACTCACCACTCTTCTCTTGCAAAGTAATAACCTTCTTGTTATTTTTTGTCTGTTTCACTTCTCCTATTGGTAAAACAGACTGCAGAGTCCTTTCATTTCTTTACTGCCTTGATCCAGTGCTTCCCAACAGCAGCATCCCAGACACAGCCAGCTCCAAAGCTCCAGAGCATCCAGCAGCAGCTTTGCTGCCTACCCCACGTTAACCCACCAGCCCATGGCTCAGATGTGCTGGGACAAGCCCTCACTTGAGGGCTCTAGCCCTTGAGGGTTCTAGCTGCTTAGCACAGCACTAAAAGTATCATTTACTCATTCACCTTTTCTCATATAATGAAAATAATAAATTGATAGAGAGAAACAACAAGGTATCAGCATCAAAAATGCATAGAGAGCACAATCTTTTGGTAAGAAAACAACTCAGTGTGTCCTTCTCTGCTACAAACAAGCTTTTGAAAGTGTCTGGCATGATGTAGTGCTTCATTTTCTACCTCTTTCGGTTGCTCTCTCTTTTCTTTTTTTTGCAGACTTGACACCATTGGGATGGAGATAAATAGGTAGAAAATTACTTCCCTTCCTTTCCAGAAATGCTTTGTTAGTTCTAGAGCCAGAGATACACCACAGCTGAAGTGTGAGGGACTGGTCAGCAAAGGAAAACACTGCCAAGCACTTTGACCAGTGCTGAGCCAGGAGGGTGGATGGCTTTCCTCTGACTCCCAGGAGTAGGCAGGAGGGACTTTACTGAAAACTGTTTGCAATGGACTCGAACTCAAATGCAGCCAGTTTGTTCCAGCTGCTTTTGGACAGCCTGAGCACAAAGGTGATTTGTGTCTGGGACTGGAACAAAAGCCTCTGAACACGCAGCTTTTTGACCCAGTGTTGCTTTCATGTGCCAAGGGGTTTTGCAGGAAGCCTCCCAGCTGATCTACAAGGGAGGCTGTTAAAAAGCAGGGATTGGGATTTCATGAACAAGAGACACCTTTCCAACCCCAAAAAGATCCAGATTCCAAGAAACCCCCCAAATTTGACTAGTATCACAACTGTCCAAATTGCCAGGAATTCTACAGGTCCACAAGGCTCACTGCTGCTCCTGAAGCCACCAGGATCCACCCCAACCCTGCTGCTCACCTCATATCTGTGGGTTGCTCTGAAAAAAACCTCCCCAGTGTTCAGTTCCTCAAAGCTCAAGCGGAGCTGGGGCCTGACACCTTCCCTTATGAGGAGCAGGAGCAGTCTCACAGCCTGGGGAGAGATTTCTATTTGAGTATGGTAATTCCTTCTGCTAGTCTGCATTTTCCAGGCAGCCTTAATGCTAGTCCCTGGCTCTGAGCTGTCTGGGACCAGCTGCTGATGTTCCAGGAGAAGATACAGAGCAATCTCTTCCCTCAGGAGAAATGCTTTGGATCTGGCTTCTGATTTCTAACCCATTGCTTGGGCTGGGTTCCGATTTGGCCACTCATTTTTACTCTGAAAAAGCGATGCCGAGTTTAAAATGATCTTTGATTTCCTTCCCATGCACTTAGAGGAGCTTTGAAATCCATTCAGTGAAGGCACAAAGCTCACAAAGAGCTTGGCATTGCAGCCTGGCTTGCAAGTAAATCAGGGTGTAGGTGACACAACAGCACAGGACTTTGTTGCCAAAGTGCTCAGCTTCTCTGCTTTTCAGCATCTTGTTGACAGAATCTCCTCATGCTTTGTGACTGGCTTTGAACACAGTTCCCACCTGACCACATTAGTAAACAGAGATCCACAGTTTCAGGTAATGCAGGACATCACAATGTAAAGGAGTAATCATCATTTGGGATTCTTGAGCAATTAAGAAAGTTCATTGTGAGCTTCAGTATTTGCTATGAGGAAATTTCCAACCATTTCTTCACTGCTGGCTTTGCCAGTTGTCCAGAACTGATCAATTCTGTTAGTCACCTGATGCAGAAGTATCTGCCAAGTAATTTATGGAGGAACCTTCAGTACAAGTGAAGACCAGCAAAGCCCCTTTCCAGTGGGGCAGGAGATTCAGCTGTACAATTCACTGCACTGGGAAAAAGCTTTCAGATATCTGCAGCATGGGGCACACAATAACTGCAAATTCTCATTGCAAGGGATTTGGGACTAGCAGACAAATGCCTGAGGAAGGCAGTCACATTTCTTGAAGGGATTAAGAAGCAAAAGTAAACAACTTGCCAGTTAAAGAAGGCTGTTTTCTTCAATTATTTTTGCAGCTAGGGACCATGACTCTGGGACAGTTCCCACTCTGACAATCTACTGGATCAGCTCTGGTCTGTAAGGAAATGCATCATTTAAATGACTCCTTGAGATCCTCTTCCAAGGAGCCAGTGGGAGAGTTAAGCTCTCCCAATGGCCTTTCAGGGTCATTCAGGAACAAGCTTTTTCTCAACACACATCACTTGCTCTGGTTCCTCTAAATCCCAGACCAGCTCAAGGCTTGCATGCAAGTAGTTTTCCTCTTTCTCAGTCATGAAAAAGCTGTCCTGGCACAACCCCAGGAGATTCCTGCAGCAAAGTGCTGGACAACCCCATCACCAGAGCCAAGAGAACAGCCCTGAAAAAGGAATCCCTTGGGAATAACTTTTTAAATCTATCCTTTCCATGGCTCCCACAATTGCAGCTGGTGGGCAGCAAGACAGTTTGTTAGCACAAGCTCTGAGTAATTATTGTAGATGGCATTTGCTGAGTAAACCCTGCACAACTACTGTGTAAATAAGAAGCTGTTTCATGACATTTGTATCCATCAATTGGAGTAGGAAGGCAAGAACAGAACAGCTGGGCTAGGGATTGCAGCACCCTCCAGAATGGCAGCCCAGCTGCTGGAGGATGTTGGGCTTCACACCTCTTCCTCCTAGATGGGCAAACCCAGAATATTCACTGAATGGAAACCTGGCAGCCATCTCCCACTCCTGAAAAACACCTAAGCAGCACCATGCAGAGAGGAAGGACAAAGTAACCTGAACCACACTGTGTGCTCCGAGAATTCCCTGCCCTGTGCCAGCACAGCAAAGCCACCACCTCTGAGGTGACATCACTCAGGTGGGGCAATGACAGCTGCTCCCAGAGAAGGAGACTTGACAGCACTTCTGGAAGACAGGACAAGCATAAACCTTGTCAGCAGACTGCCTGGACTGTTTTCCTAGGAGGGTGCTCATCTTGTTGAGCAGAGCAGGGCCCATACAACACACAGAGGAACCACGGACTGAGAGCCACAAGGTGACAACTCCCATGCAGGGGAGAGAAGCAGGTGCTGGCCAGGGCTGGTCCTTCTGCAGCCACCCTGGGCTCAGCAGGGCTCAGCCACCTCTGGTCTGGCTGCATCTGGGCAGTGGGAGGGAATCCAGGGCCAGGGAATGCATTTCTAACTTGGCTCCTACTGCCTGATGATGAATCCATGTAAAAAGGACCCATCCTGGAGGTCAGTTGTCTGGAGGGTTTTAGTACTCATTCACTAAAGCTGTTCTGCTCTGTAGCTCTTTGGCCTTTGAGGAAATGCTGGCAAAGCTATGGCATGAAAGCTTATCCCTGCACTGCCTGGATTGTTGTGGGATCAGTTATCCAGAGCCAGGTGTCTCCAACTTGTATGGGAGATCCCCTGGAAGCTGCATGGACAGCACTGCCCTGCTGACCACAGACCCTTCCCAGCAATTAAACACCCTCCCGGTGATCTGGGAGAGTGTTTGCACCTCACCTTCACTGGGGTGAGAGAGGCAGGGGAAGGAGCTGTGCCTGAGATGTCACAGTAAACTGCTTGATTATAGACCCAGGCTTCTTGGGGCTTAAAGAACACACTGATTTCAGCTGAAAAATTTGGCCTGAGCTCTCCCTCCAAAAGCAGAAGGAGACAGCGAAACATTTATCTTCAAACATCACATTTCTTCTTTTCAACCATAGCCCTGTAAGCCTTTATTTACAGCATCAATGGCAAGCAAGGAGTGAGTAACACTTAACAACACTGATAACAGAGCTTGGAAGAGAGAATTTTTTGCAGCTGCTAAGTCCCTTACCTTTACTGGCAGCTGGTAGAAGATTTAAACCAGGGATTTAAATCTGGGCCAGGCTACCAGCGTGTCTGTAACTGTCTGCTCCTTCCTGAGGGTCTTCTCTCTCTGCTTCTCTCCCAAAGGGTCCTGGCACTGATGCTCAGTCTCAAGGAGCAAATTGTCATGCAATTTTGGAGGATCTCACGAAAGGATCTCACTTATTGCAACTGGTTTTAAAAAAATGCATGACTTACATTTCCTCAAACCCCAGCATTACAACTGTTTCTTAATGCACTTGTTGACATAAATACATGAACCTCTGATAATTGTAGTAACACTCCAAAAGGAATGAAAAATTTAGCTTACAGGAGACAAAAAGAACTGTTATTTTTTCTATCAAAAAAGTCAGGCTTTGAGTCTGCTTACTGCTGGGTATCCTCACTACTCTGTCCAAAAGTCTTGAGCTGACTGGAGCCTCCAGCTCTCCTGAAGTATAAATTTTAAATAATTATAATATTGCCCATCGACTTGGCACTTAGAGCTCAAAGGACAGGCCCTCGAGGAATTAAAGAGCTGTGACATGGTAAATCACTGGGGTGCAGCTGCAAGCAATTCTGTAATGCATAGACTGCTTAAAGTTAACAGAACAGAGAGAAGGACAGAGAAAAAACCCAACACTGTTTCAAACACCCACAAACAAGAAGGAAAGGAAAGTCTGAATTAATTAATTCACTTGGATTTTACTCAAAACCTAGAGGAAACACATTTGCTAGATCAGATGTTTCTACCCAGCAAGCAGCTGGGTGAAGATGAAGCCTTACTTTCCAACAACACACTTGCTTAAGGAACATCACCTGGTTACCCACACTCAGCATGTGAGACATCAGACCCCTCAGATCCCATTGGGATGCTGCATGGACTCACCAGCATCCAGAGAGTAATCTTGGATTGACAGGAATAAAAAAGCATCTGGGCTGCTCTGAACAACATCAGCTCTGCTGCAACACCTGGAGCTTGGCTAAGACAAGCACTGAGAAGAAACACTTGGATGATCATTTCCCTGGCTTGGCTAATTAGAGTCTAATAACTCACCAGTGCTCATCACCCAGCTGCTCACTGTGTGTTTAACAGCCTGAATTCAGTGCTCTCACCCTGGGCAGAGCCTCCCCGGTGAGGGGGATGCACTAGGCAGCTGCTTGCCTTTGCTTCAAGCTCAACAGCTGGAGGTGAATGCACACCTCAGCTCCACAGTGTTCTGCACGTCTCTTAAAGGCACTGCCTGGGCTGAGCTGCCCAGGGGCACCACTTGATCCTGCAGCTGCTGCGGCCTCTGCCCAGAGAGCTGCAGCCAGCCCTCGTTTGCTTCCTGCTTGGTGCCCTTGCCAAGGCCTGCCAGCACCATCACCTACACAAACAACCCCTGCTGATATGCTGGGGAAGGCCATTAATGAAATGTCAAGAGCAGTGATGATGTTCGAGGTAAAGCAGGGGAGGAGAGCACATCCTGAGCCTTAAAACCAAAATACATGGCTGCAGTAAAAGGGAGGGGAGTTCAGCAACCAGCAGGAAAGAAATAAGCCCAAATTTCAGAAATGCCACCCAGATCACTCCTAGGAAAAGCCTCCATTTGCTCTGTAGAGACTCACATTCCAGACAGCAAACTGGGGAGAAGGTATTTGAATAAGACACGACAGGAGCAGTGATGCTGAGGGTGCACACAGATGCCAGGATTTGACTGTGGTCCTGCCATCAAGGCTTATGAGGGCTGTGCACCAACAGTTTTGCAGGGGCAGGCACATGAGAGTTTGTGCTGGCTGTCAGACAGTGTCTACCATAAACTGAGCATCCAGTTTCCTGGCACTGTGTTATTTCTTGCAAGAGTTGGGGATCTTGGTGTAAAATATGATTCTGCTTTTTCAGATTTTACATCACGTCATTCTTTAGCTGCTCTGAAGCCGAGTTCAAACAAACAAGAAGGAGCTCTCAGAGCCAAATCACTACTGGGAAACTCAGAAAGCACCCCTCCTTCCACCAAGGCCAGAAAACAAACTTCTTGGAGCCTAAGAGAGCACTATCAGTCCTAGAAGTCAACCACCTCACAAAGTGCTGTTTGGCTGTTCCTCCTGCTGGATTGCAAGCTGATGGTACTCACTGGTCTGTTTTATGTGCTGCCATCAGATCTATTGGCCCTGTGGGCAGTTCAATTGCCTGGGGCAGTTTGGTTATTACTCAGAGGCTGACAGAGGCGATACATCTCCTGTTAATGGAAGCAAGTGTAATACAATTCATAAGCAAAAATGAAGCTAAGCAGGAGAGGAAGAAAATTAAAAAGAACCGTTGGCCTGATGAATATGCATCTGCTAACAACAGTGCTCTGTTCTAGCTGAGTGAGTTTAGCTGACTTTGGGATTTGCCAAATGCCAAGGCCAGCACATCTGTGACAGAAATATAACTGACACAGGGATCTTAGCCCACTGCTTTGGAGCACAGGAACAGCAATGTATCACGGAGGCAAGGAAAGGGACAGACCTGACTGGCCAGGGGACCTGGGAAGGGAGTGCAGGGCCAGAAGGCAGGACAAGGGTGGGAGATGATAACCAGCCTGTGCTTGATGCTTGTGACAGCTTTGTCTTGCTGTGAGCTGTGTCCATGTCATCTGTCCTACTCTGGTTACTTTCTACTGAGCTGTGGGTGAACAGGACTAGGATAGCAAACTTATGTGTTCCCCTACTAAGCCCTGGTAGCCAGACAGACTGACTGCATGCCTGAGCCCTTAAAGTGACTTGCAGCAATTGTTCCAACTGCAGCAGTGGATACTGGAGCCCTGCACTCATATCCTTGCTCCCAAGAAAACCAGTTAAAAATGCAAGACTCTTGATCTCCTGAGATCACATCACCATTCTGCAGGATTTGGTATATTTAGACAGAAACTTCCTGCAATACATCACAAAGAGCTTCCCTGTCCTGTCAGGGAAACTGAAAGCCAGGTGTTTGACTCCAAAGCTGGAGGGTAAGAAGAAATCATCAGTTACACATAGTCTACTATTCTGTACTATTCAACCAAATTCTTTGAAGACATAACATATTCTGGAAAACTTTTGCCATTTCTCCTTTCATTACTGCAGTATGTCAGACTATAAAGCTAGAAAATGTTAGATATTTCTCCTGGGAAATTAAAATAGGCCATTTGAGAGGTTCCTCACATGCCTGCCTCCCCACAGGAGAAAAAGAACTACTAGTCCAAAAGGATATGCCTCATTACCCACCCTTACAGACTACAGCTACATGTGTATGAGCCTCGAGACACCTCAGCAGCCAGTGCTCTGCCTGGGCTGACCTGTGATCTATAGGACAGCCATTGAGCCAGAGCACAGAAAACTACTGTGGATGCTAACCAGGACAGCAGTAAAGCTATGCAGAGCTGTGAACATGACAGTGCAGCACTTCTGGCACCATGTCAGCCTCTGCCAGGCTGCCATGAGCAGGTGGCCTGAAATACAGATGGTGGATGGATCATGAGACAGCACGGAATCTCCAGTTGTTGTCCCCTGGATTTGCTACAGCATCCAGCGACGCAATGCAGGAGGGGTGAGCTCACCATGACTCACAGGTACAGAAGTGATCTCTGTGCAACCAGAAATGCATGTGGATACTGTTTCCCCTCACTCAGCCCCTAGATGATGAGAATCTGCTGGATCTCCACCAGCCCAGATAAGAAAAAGCTGGTCTTGAAAAGCTGGATACCAACAAGGCTGGCCAAATCACTGCCTCTGTTTGGCAGAAGGGGAAGCCATTCACAGAAAGGAAATCACTGCTTGGAGCAGACAGAAAAACAAGACAGAGCTGGTAACAGAAGCACTGAAATGGCACCCAAAGAGCAGCCTGTTAGTTCAGGGCACTCAGGAGAAAGGCAGTGCCAAAGGTAACATCTGCCTCTTTCCATAAATAACTGAACCCACCACAAGCTGTGGGATGGACCAGAGCTCCCACTGGACATGGTGTCTTCTGCCAAACATTGGAGTGCTCAGCAGTAACCTGTCCTTTGGATGGAGACCAGGTTTGCAGGAACAAACAATGCTGTTACCTCCTGAGCCAACCTCAGGTCCATAACCCAGCCACCTTGAAGACCACCTCCCTCAGCTCAGAGTTAGCACATGACATTGGAGAGTCATGACCAGGCAATGACAGGAGAGTGATGACTCGTCAAGGTCAGGGCAATGGTAACAAATCCTTGTCCTCCTTTTCCTCTGGTTTCTATTTCCAAGGAGTCAGCTCCCATGTGTCTGCAGTGTGATTTACAGCTAAGCTGTGGTGGGGAGTATGCAGCAAAAACCAAGGACTTTCTCCTTTGGTAGCCACCTGGGCTTCTTACACAGCTGCTTCTGCTGACCCATCATGTGTATTTGCAAAAATAAAACACAATTTGAGATGCATTTGGCAAGTCAGAGTTGTATAACAGTTTGTTTCCCACAGGCTTGGATGGATGCTCAAAATGTTCATGGTCACATGGTGATTCCAAAAATCCCTGCCTCCTCTTCTTGTTAGATTTTTTGTCACTGACTTAACCCTATACAGACTACAGTGACCTGCTGCAGCTTCTAGAGACAGCAACACCTGAAAATACTGGCAGCTAGTGTTATACACAGCAAATACACAGCAAAGCTCCTGCACAAGCTCTGCAAAGCCATCCTGCCCAAGAAGCCTTTCCAAGACGACTATCCCTCCACCAGCTTCCTAATTTCTGGAAGCAATTATTTCCTCCAGCTGCTTGTCAAAAGACTTTGATTTTCTATAGGGTGCTCACAGACATCATGGGTGATGGGTGGGAGGAAGAGAGCAGCCACTGTTGGCCAGAAGGTCAGAGACAGAAAGGTCCCAGTTTTGGGGGCCTCTCCAGCAGATGGACTGGCAGTGCAAGGGAAGGGTCTGTCCAAGGTAAAAGTTACAAAACCATCACCACAGAGAAGATTGTTGTGCAGTGGAATTTTACATTCTGTATTTGATAAAAGAGGAGCAAATACTATCACCTGAGGTAAAGACACCCATATGCTAGAGCAGGGGAGAGACAGACAGGACCAAAACTCTAAATGTGAAACCAACTGCTCCACAAATAATGGCATTAAAGGAAATCAAAAGATCACTAATGCTGGACAAAACAGAAGGTAGTAGCCCACTTGTATTCAGTCCTAGAGCAAACCATGTAACCTTAAAACAGCCACTTAGGAAAGGTTCCCACTCAAGATTTGGGGCCAGGCCATGATTTGTGTCTGTCCATCATTAGATGGAGTACAAGGACTCTACTGTGGGCAGCCAGACTTCTGGAGTTCACCTTAGTGTACTTCAGGAGCACAAGGCAGGTTAAGCTAGTTGTGGAGACATGGCCCCACTCTAGTGAAAAGCAGGAGCCTGGGAAACACTACAAAATCAGCTCAGCACACCACAGGATGCTCTCAATGCTCAGCTCATCAGCTCCACATTCTGCAATATTCCTAGTGCTCTGACACAAGCTTTTGGTCACATCATGCTGCTGTCAGCTACAGTGGTGTGAAACTTGCATTGTTCTGACACTGGTGCCTCTTAGCCTTAGATGGGCTTTAGGAGTAACCAAGAAGAGAATATGATTCCTGTGAGAAATGACCTCCACTTTTAAAAATTTCAAAGGCTTATTAAGCCTTCACAAAATACAACAAAAGACTGAATAAGGAAAAATAACAGCACTGGGAGTTCTGTGACTGGCAGCTATGTGCTTGCTCACCGCATGGCTGCTCTGCCTTTTATACCCTGGGGTTGCATCAGCCAACCCTGGCCTCTCCCAAAGTCTGCCAGTCAATTCTTTTTCGCTGTTCCTTGGTGGAAACTTCTTTCTTGTAACTTGATTGGAGCTCAGGTGTTGTCATGCCACACCTCCTAGTAATAAGCTTTCCCTCTTACACGCCCTCCCTTCCACATGCCCCCCACAACTAAAACCATCCTGTGGGGAAGGGGACTATGGGGAGAACAGAGAAAGTCTAAATAAACCACAATAACATAACTATACATTAATAAAACTTCTCTTAACATATATGCAATAATCATCCCATAATTGCAAGAGCCAATCATCACATGACTTATCTATGACAATCCTGTTCCTTGGGAAAAACAGGTGTTTAACCTGTTTCAAAAGAAAGCAGAGGTTGTGTATAGTTTAGGGTTTACTCAAAGATGTAAAGGGATTTCACACTGCACAGACAGTAGGCATTCTTCATCTCATCCTGTGCAAATACTCAGAATTTGGGCTCTGGTTGATGGAAGGGTATAAGGGTTTGCTTATATAAACAGAAAAGCAAAATATTTTCTGTCCCTGTGTGCAATGGAAAAGTCTATTTAAACCTGCCAGCTTTGTGTCCAAGCTCACAAATGACACTGGGAAGGAGACTCAGACATGCTTCAGTCCAGGTTACAGGAAGGGATTGGCATTTCCATGATTAACCTTAGGAAGAATTTGGCCTCCTTTCCACAGAAAACCAGTACATGCTTCAGGTCAATATGTGAACTGACAGTGCTCCAGCACCCTCTGTTAATCCCTGAACACCATGTGCAAGATGTGTCCTTACCTGCAATAACTGATCCCTCCAGACACTGCAAGGACACACGGGATGCCCTCGATGTTGAGCCCTTGCAGCCGAGCTCAGCTTTGGCAGGCTCCCGTCCCTGCCAGGAGCCCAGGGGGCAGAAATGCTTTCTGCAGCCAGCTCTCTGGCCTCACCAGAATCCCAATGACTTCTCTCTTGGCACACAAAGCCAGCTGAGGCAGGGATCTGTCAAGCAACCTCATTCAGGGATGAGGAGGAAGAGAAGGAAGACAAGCAGGAAGGGAGGTTTTCAGCCATCACTTACTTTTGGCTCAAGGCAGAAAATGTCATCATAGAACAGCATGGGGTCTCCTTGCACCTTTGCCCTCTCACTGGGTGCAGGTGAGAAGAGCAGACTGTTCTCGGCAAGTGGTGTCCACTCTGCGCTCCTCCAGAAAATCAGACAACTTATCCTTTTCCTGCTGACACAGCCTGGGACACTGCCTGCAGCCACAGAAGAGACAAACCCAGCTGGTTGTTTAACAAGTCACATATTTGCAGAGAGAAGTAGAAGTGCAGGAACAGAAAAGCACTCGGGGAGGAGCAGCAGCAGCTCCTCAGCAAGGGGCTGACCCCACACCACAGGGTCCCAGATGGATCAGAGGATCACTTGCTGTTCACTGGCACAGCAGGTAGTTCTACTCCACACTTAGAAGCTCATGAGAGGTTTCGAAAGCCAGCAGCCCTCAAGAGACCCTCCTGGCTCAAAGCCACTGCCACAACTGAGGGAGAATCCACCAGCCACCTCAGCTGGCTTTGCCTGGCACTGAGCTGCTCCTGGAAGGTAGATAAAGATCAAGGAGCACCCACTGCAGGACTTCCCTGGGAAGGCAAGAAGAAGCTGAGTTTCATCTGCAGGTTATCAGCATCACTTTTTGTTCCTTCCTTTTTAGACCTGCCAGGATAAGTAAACTCTATCTGCCTTGTTCCCTGCACTGACTTCCACCAGCTCTCCCTTGCTTGGTAGCTGCAGCAGAAACCACTTTACTGTTTAAAGATCACAACCAAGACAAGAGAAGGAAGCACTGCTACAGAGCAGTTGCTTCTGAGCTGGCAGGTCACTGTCCCCCCTTCATGGTCCAGTCCCCTGGCCAAGAAGAACCAGCAGGTGACAAGTGAGAGGACGAGTGGAAGCGCCATATGGAGTGAATCGAGGGAGCGCAGTATAAGCAGGACAGTGATCATCACCCAGCCCAATTCAAATACAATTAGAGAGGAAATACAGTCATGGACATTACCAGCTGCACACAGACAGAGCCTCAGGCTAACGCTGTCACCAGCACCAAAAATACTCGCTGTGGCTGCTCCCTGCGGAGCGCGATCCGAAACGTCTCTCCATGGCTGACCTACAGTGCTGGGCATGGGGAGGGCTCCCACCGCTGGGATAAGTGACCTTTGACTCAACCACCATCAACAGACAATAATTACACCATGATGTCCCACAAAGTACTGCAGGAGGGAGACAGAGCAAACTGCTGGATAGACCTTCTCATGATCCAGGGATTTTTGGGTCCTCTTCTGAGTGCAAGGTCCTGCAGTGCTTCCTCTCATGAAAGTCCTTTCTGCTCCAAGATCTCTGACAGCAGGTCAGTGGTCTTGGAGCTATGGCCATCCCTAAGACTGTAAGTAAGGAAGAACATCCTGTCAAAGTCTAGGACACAAACTGTCATGAAAGCAAATTCAAGTGGAGAAAAAAAATCTGGTTGAACTTAGCTGTGGGGAAGCCTGGTTGTTTCTGAGGTGAAGGAGGATCACTCAGAGTCCAGGCTGAGACGGGCAGGGGGGAAGAAGAGGGAAAAGAATGGTCCAGGGAAGTATCGAGAGAAGGTTGTGAGATTTTCTTTTAACACAGTGAGCTTACATGGAAGTCAGACAGTGTGTAATTAAATAGAGAACAGTGGAAAACTAGATTTGGCCTGCAAGGCATTTCTGACCTAATTACGTTGAACTTTATTTGCTCAGAAGCCCTTAAAAAGTGCTGCAGTTTGAGGCAGTTTCCTGATCTGCTCTGGGTTCAGACTAACTCCTATGAACCCACATCCATCCAAGTCTGAAAAGTCACACAAGGACTCCCTGAATCACCCAAGCTTCTCAGTGTCATTTCCAATCCATCCCCCTGGGCTGTAAGTGTTTCTCTACTGCCTGAAATGGGAATTTCAAAGCTTCCCCAAACACACCCTTTGAAGAAACAGCCCCTTCTCTCACCACCATGAAGACCCACGGTGCCCAAACACTTTCAAGCCCTGTGTGGCCCTTCTTTCCCTGCAGAACCCTCCACCTCCAAACCCTCCCCAGCCTCTAAGGAAGGATGGAAATTCCTCATTGTGCTGAATACCAGGAGAGTGCAGGGCAATGCAACACCCTACAGCAAGATGGCCTCAACTGTCTGGGCCAGCAAAGGCCCCTGCCCTGCACAGCACTGGAATGGAGCCTGACATCTTGTCAAAGCTGGAGTGGAGGGAACTACAGTGAGCACCAGAACAGCTGACCCATCTACACTGGGTTAAATCCTACTGCTCAATGCAGTCCCAGGTAAGCAGTGTTGATGCTCTCCTCAGCCTCATGGACCCTCTGTAGCCCAGAGATCTCTGGACTTCAGTGGTTTGTGGCTCCCACAAACAAGAATTTGCTCTCTGAGGAAATCCAGTCATTGCAATCAACTCTTCTTTCCCAAAACATCATCCTCAGCTGGAGTATAGATGGAACTGGAATAGGGAGTGCTGAGCTCCATTACCCTGAAGGCCAGGTTCACATACCCTGATATCTGGGATGGTTTAACCTAAACCATTTAAAAGCACTGATATTCCCTGAAGCCATAAATTAGTTTTATCCTTGGCAGGGTATCTCACTGAAATACATCTTTCAAACTCACCTTAGTTTCAGTTGATCCTTCTCTTCTGAGTACCAAAAGCCTTCCACTGGAAGCAGGCTGTGACATAACTCTGGTTGTGGATGACCAGAAGAAAAGTGTCACAGCTTTTAGCTGATTGAGCAGTTTCATGGATCAGTACATTTATCACATCCCTACAGCTGAGGATGTCCCAGATACCACTTTAAGCACTAATTCTGGCTGTGTTTGTAGAGATTTGTCCCCAAGGTGACAGTATTTACACTGAGATTTTTCAGATGTGCTCAGGTGGCCCACTCAGATGCCAGGGAATTCAGCATCAAAGTCATTCAGGTGACTCTGAGGAGTCACAGCTTGCCCAGGGTCTCCTGCAGGCCTTCCTTTCTCTCCTGGTCCTTTGTCACTGACAAGGAAGGATGCCTGGGGGCATGTGGGCAGAAAAGGGGGATCCAGAAGAACAAGTGAAGTGACAGCCCATGGCAGGAAGGAACACAGCCGAGGAAGCGCAATCCAATACTCTACAACATTCAAGATGACAAACCACTACAAAATGAACACCGTGAAAACTATCATCATCTCCCTGTCTAAACCCATGGCCACATCAGTCCTGAAATATTTGGTATTCTGATCTCTGAAGCATTTAAAATTAAATAAAGAAGGGCAGAAAGAAAGTTTAAAAGTACAGAGCAGCTTTGATATGAAGACTGAATGGGATTTCTTAACCTAGAAATTGAAGAGAAGATAGAGGAGGTTTGCAAAAGCATGAATGGCTTGAGATATGGGAATAAGGAAAAATTTGTCATGATTTGTCATCAAACAGGAACCCAAGGGCCTGAAAATGTTATCAGTCAGAAATGACAAAAATGTAGTAGCACTCTTCCAGGGAATATCCCATCCTTTGGAACACAGTGCTGGGGATGCTATAGAGGCTCACAGAGAGCAACTGGACTGATGCTTGGAAGATAAAACCATCAGAAGCTATTAAACAAAGATGAGACTAAAGCCTCCAGCCCAGGAAAACGCCAGCTCCAGAGCCCAGGAGGGAGGAAGCAGATGCTCTGCCTGTCTCTGCACGCTTTGCTGAACACCCCAACTGCTGCACTCCCAGAGAGGAGCCAGGGCCACAGCCACCCCAACACTCCTGGCTGCCTGCACCAAGGGCTCTGGTGGAGGCTGGAGCCTTTGCCAGAGCACCTTGTACCACACAGGGAGGTAGCTGGCACATGCTGCATCTATACCCCCACAAATGGCTGGGTACAGGAGAGCAGGCACAGGTGCCAGGGAGTCAGGAGGATGCTTTCTGCCAGGCAGAGGAACTGACACACAGAGTGGAGCTGTTGGGGTTGGCTGAGGGCAGCTGCAGACTTCATGTCTTGGGTGCCAAATTAAATGTGACATTTCATTTAAGACTCTTGGTTGTTTAATACATATGTTTAAAAAATAAATCTCTGTACAGCAGTTCAGCACGAGGCATTTCACTTGACAGGGTAATGTCCACGGTGTGCAGATTGGGATGCTCTGCTGCCATGAAAGCACATTTACTGAATCTAGATGGATCTGCCCTATCATTATTTACACAACACAATCTTATTACATGCTGTCAATTCTTTCATCCCTACATCCTTTGGATACATTTCCTACAGATGGCAGGACACAGCTCTTTCTACAACCTGGGTAAAGCAATGCCTGGACTTGAAATTCAAAGCCAGGCTCTTTTATACAACAATAGAGCAGATGTTTTTTGGGTTGTGCAGTCCTGAACAAAGCTCTGACACAGCAGAAATCTTGCTCTGTTTTATCCTATCCTATCCTATCCTATGACTATGGACACAGGTATCTTAGCACATTGTGATCACTTTTCATTACCTGGAAGTGAAGAAATTGAGCCCTGGGTCATCCTCTGTGGGGCCTGTAAAAAGACTGAGGGGGAATTTACAGAAAAGCTAAAACATCTCTCAGAATGATCAGCCTGGTGCAGAAGGGAATACTGTTCAGAGCAGCACAAATTGTTCTTAAATAGAAAGACAAATTGTGTTTAGCCTGAAAGTATATCTCAGTGATTGGATGAGCAAACCCTTGAACAAGATTTCAAAATAAATTTCAGGGTTTATGAAGAACATTTTCCTAGGATTCAACAGCTGGTACTTTCCTTTATCAACTACTGCTCTAAATATTTGAAAGCTGGTAGCCAGATTGATTAGACAGAATAGAAATAAAACAGCCCTTGCTGCGTTTCATCCTCTGAGATGATTCTTCCTCTACCCCTGTCACTCCCTCTTTGCTGAATTTGGGTTTTAAATCTTTTTTAGGAGTGCATTACAGTCAAATTTGGAATATTTGGCTATTACAGAAAGCAAGTTCAATTTCATTTGCCCAGCTTTTTAGAAGACTGGGCCCTGCTGTCAGCTGAGTCATTCTCAGGTTACAATAAACCTCAGAGCATCCTCATCATCAGCATTGCTGGTGTTAAAGATCAGAAGTTCCCAACATGGCCCAGGCCTCAGCCAAGTGCCTGCTGAACCCAGGCAGCACATTCCAAAAGGAGGGTGTCTAGCCAAAGGTATTGTGAGGAATCAGATGAAAACTGATGGGGATGAAGTGGGAGATAGAAAGCCATGACCAGCCAGCAGTGGGTACAGGACTGGTTGTGGCTCTTCAGACAGCTCTCTGGCATGATGAAAGTGAACTCATTTTTAATCAGGCTCCTCACTGTGCAGCCAGGTACTCCCCATTATCTCCTCTGCACTGTGCTAAGGAAGATCTGTGTGTGTTGCTGGATAAAAGACTCCAGCACAGGAATATCTGGGAGCCAGCACAGGAGCTTTGTTCTGCCTGGCATGAAGGAGCCTTCCAGAATATACTGGAAAGGACACCAAAACATGGGATGATGAAAGGCAGCACTGCTGCATGGCCAGGGGGGCACGGGCCATTTTTAATCTTTATTGCTGCTACAGTAATGATACACTTGGGGTACCTGCCTGGCTGAAACATTGCTTTTGGCCCGTGGGGAAAACACTGCCAGACCATTAGAATGAAAGCAAAGACAGACTCAATATACCACTTAATAAATCAATCACCCTTCAAGCTGCTCTACTTCTCAGCAGATGCTGATTGATCCACAAGGAGAGGAGTCTAATGAATGGGCAGTTCTGCCCTGAAACTCATCCAGAGGTAATGACACTTAAGAACATATTCGTGATCTCCTGGGATGATGGAGTAGGCAGGCTGTGGTCAAGGATGACCTGCAAAGAGATGGAAACCACATTCTTCCAGAAATCCTTCATGTGCTAAAAATGGGCTGTGTGGGCTCACAGGAAATCTGGTTTTGTGCATATGTGGAGATGAACAAAACAGCCCAAAGGAGAATTTTAACTTCCAAATAACCCTCTTAGTACACAACCCCCAGTCTGTGCTCATGCAGTCAACTCTGCAGGTTGCTTTAGCAGGGATTTTGTCAGAAGGGGTGTTACGTAGTTGTGGAGCTATAAAGCTGTGCAAAAAAAACCTCAAGCAAACAAAGCACAAACTTTATTCCCCTTCATGTACCCTCAGAATGACAGACTATCTGTCTTGAAACACAGGGTCCTGGTGAGAGGGCAAAGGCCATACTCTGTTTGCAAGCAGCAGAATAACCTTATCTAAAACAGTATAAAAATCATTACTACAAGCAGTTCTAGACAAGGGGAACAAAGGCAGGAAGCAGTTGTTACCTATTAGCTGTTTTGACAGAAATGAGCACTTCGGAGACCAATTAGGCTCACCCATCAAGCTAATTAATTGGAACTATAAAAGCCTATAACCAATCAGCTGGATAAAGCATTAGGTACCAATCCTGTATCTGTGGCAGCACTGCAACTATTAAGACACAAAATCAAGATATAATTGCACAAACTGCTATTCACACCTTTTTTTGCCTACAATAACTGACTCCCTCAACTCACTTTGAAGCAAACATACAAGGACATAAAAGTTCAACAGGAGACAGCCATGCTGCTGGGAATTCTCACAAGTGAAGAAAAAGCAGAAGGAGCAACAGCCACCTGTGACTGGCAGAAAGAAAAATCCCTCTGCAAAGTTTTGAAATTCCTGATAGTCCAAGGCAAAGCTTGGTCTTGTAATAACTGCAGCATCAATCTGGCTTACACTTCAAAGTAACACAGGAAACAAGATCTTTTAAAACTCACAGGATACAATAAATTACTACCAGCTGCCAGCACCAAACACAAATGGAAAAGATTACATCAGTTGGTGCACCACAGTGAAGCTCTGGAGTCAAAGAGAGGCTGCTCCTTGGGAAGCAGAAGGTTTCCCCAACTCTGAGCACTTAGAAGAAGCTCCTCCCAATCTGTCTGAATGAGTGGAGAGTTGCATGGGGATGGACAACACAGCATGCCATGAATTTAGCTCAACAGTAATTTAGTGCTGCTCACAGCAGCATCAGAGCCCCCTCAAACACTCACACAAGGCTGATTTCAACCCCAAAAGGGTTTTGTTATTCCCACCCTGGCGTCCTGCACAACACAAGGGTGACTCAGATAAATACTTAATGAGGTAGTGAGCTGCTGAGGCAAGTATTGAACATCCTCCTTTCTGGCTGAAGTCAATATAAATGGAAAGCCCTCAGGAACTTGTTTGAGTGATCTCAGGAATATAAAATGCAAGGCGACAAGAGTTAAACCTCAGTTAAACCCTGCTGCCTATCCACATCCACCGGGGATTTACAAAGAAAAAAAAAAGAAAGCAAGGAAAAGGCTTGATCTAGAGACTAAATCAATAGGATTTTCATTTCATTTCTCAAACAAGTTCCTGGAAGCCACTGATTGAATGTCAGCCTTGCCAGACAGATGACAACCCTTCATAGAAAGGGGGTTCTTAAGGAGAAAGAACAGAGCTATGAAAAGCTGGCTGTTTTCTGCAACATCTACACAAAAGCACAGATGAGACCAGAGGAAGGCCGTAATTTTCTCAAATGCTTTACCCTCGTGGGTAGCTGAGATGTTTACAGGTGCTGGCACATCCATACTACAGTTCCTTGCTCACCCTCAAACAGCAATAATCAGCCAGGGCTGGGAGTTCCCTGCATGTGTACATTGACCACTAACACACCACCAAGCACTTGCACAGATGGCCTCACCTACCTGAGGAAGCTAATTCAGCCAAACCCAGCATCAGTTTTAACTGCAGAAAGGAATTCAGCATCACAACACACTTATATTCAGCTGGCAACCCCATGCTGCTCTGCACAGCAGCTGAGCACTCACTAACAAGCTGACAATTCCCCTTGGCCCATTTGCAATGCTGTGTAACCTCTACTACAGCTTCCTCTGCTGCCAGTTAAGCACACCCAGGCCTGTAGTTACTCATCATCTTCCCCAAGCCCCAGTGACTCTAATACATCCCATAGAACTCCCTGCCATTCCACAGGTGACTGAAGAGCTCCACATCAGTTCCCTAATTAGCCATTTTAAAATATGCCTTAATTTTCCCTGTGATCTCATGGCTCATTTTCATCAGAGATTATGTCAGGTTTTTTTTCCCCTTCAGTGTTTTCCCCCAGTTCTCTGCCATAAGGCTCAAGGGTCCAACTGCCAGCAATCCCATCTGAGGATGGTTTGTGAAGAGCACAGAGAGGGTTAAGAGCTATTTGCATGCACAACTTGACACAGACTGCCTCAGGAATCTCTCTTTTCCTGCCAGATATAAATATCACCTTAAGGGATGCAAATATCAGGGCACTACCTGTCCTGTGAGATTACAGCCTAGGAATCAGACAGGGACAATAAAAGTTTTGAAGACCAAAGAATAATTATTGTTTAATTTGCAGTGTGGTTGTTTGGGTCTTTTACCTTGAATTCCATTTTAGCCTGAGAAAGGGCATACTTACCAGCATTTCGATGAAAACTGCTCTGAGAGGAGCCACAATTAAAACTCTGAATGAGTGCAAATGCAGATTAGAACAATATAGTGAGATGGAAACAAGACTCAAAAGGAGGATCCCATTTACAGCCTGAAGAATTCAATCCCAGCTAAATGAAGCACCATTGAAAGGAGCACATCAAGGGAGCTGAACGGGAGGTTTTTGTGTATTCACCAGTGATGCAATCTGGGACTCTGGTATGTCATCCAAGCTGGTAACTGGTTGCTTGGCCCACCAGACAAGCTCCATGCAATGTGTTGGAAATAATGATGAAAATGTTTTGGTGCACTTTGGATTTAGCAGGAGCAATTAGGATTTGTCACCAGGTAAACAATTGTTGGCTGAGACACAAAACTCAGTGCTTTAACGCTTAGGGAGAGCTCAAGTGAAACACTTCTGCCCAGCAGCTGCTGGGCTTTGGGCTCTTGTACAGCCCCACTGAGAAAACAAAAGTTCCTGGTCTTAGTGCTTTGCTGGTGGTCAATTTTTCACCTTAAAAACATGTTCTGTGAAGTTTGGTGATGATTAGAACAACACACACAAAAATAATGAGAACAACTGGAGCCGTGGGCAAGCTGAACTTTATACATGTCAGTAGTGACAGCTGATGAAAATGCTGCAGTTTCTACTCATTAAGGAGCTATTGCTGCAATTAGGCCTGACCTGTTCCCATTACCACTATGAGAACATCACTACTGACTAGTGGAGAAGCCTTGGGCCAGCCCTGTTTACGTGCTGGACCTGAGACTTTGCAGAGAGGGGAGGAAAGACGAAGCCCCACAGCCCCAGAGCTGGATTGCTCTACTCCTGCACCTGCCCCAATGGTGATGCCAGGATTGCTGGAGGTCTCTTCTGAGGCCTGAGGGGATCAGTGCCTGGTATGGGAAAGACATGGAATTATTTTTCCTATTCTTTTATAGAAATTTTGCCAGAACAGAGAAACTATGGGGGAAGTTAAGGGGAATTCCTAGCCATACTTGAGTGCTGTGTTCCATCCTACTCCTGCTCCTTGTCTACATATTCCTGCCCTCAGATGGCAGTATGCAAATAACACTCCAGGGGGTGACTTCAGAGGATGCCTGAGAAAGAACATATCTTTTTCAGATGATCAGAAGAAGAGGGTGCAGCCAAGTTCAGGACTTAATTCTGAGGACTGAGAAACCGAGTGCAAATCAGCCCCTGCATCTCCTACATCCCACCCCAGGCTGTACCCACCAGACACCTCTATTACTGCTGTAGCAGGAACTCGTTGCCCCTCACGTAGAACCTGGCTCTCCAAGACCCAAAGACACAAGTTCCACAGTTAAACAACTCTTCTGAACCTCAGCCAACTTCATGATCTGTTCCCTGAGCCCACAGATAGAAGAGCTGTGAAGGAGACATCCCTGACACACTGTAATAGCCAAATGAAAACCACTGCCAAGAGATGGAGCTGGCAGGCTAAACTTTGGCCTCTCATCCATTAATTGTGAGCTGTTCCTTAAGATAATTCTCTGTCCCATTAGATCTACCCTTTCCATGAATCACTACTGCTCCCGACAGGCAGAAAAGATAAGGTTTGACGGTTTCTTAATAGCTTGTTTTCTCCTGCTTTTTAAACTAGGTCTTTTTGTATGTTTGCTTTTTGTATGACATCTAAACTTTTACAAGTCCAGATCTCCCAATGGTACCTGGTAAGCCCCAGACACTGGTCTTGTTTTGAGCAGTGTGTTTGCTCAAGTGATCTCCAGAGGTTCCTTCCAAAAGTTATTCTGTGATTCTACTTTCTAAATCAGCCCAATTATTTTTCACATGTTCCCCAAATTTCTCATATTTCCTATACACCTGTGCATATACCCATGGGCAGATGGTAGATGAACAAGCATTAGAGGAGCTCAACCTTTAAGAAAGTTCCCACTGAAGAATTAATGATGACATTTTGACAAATATTTAACACAAAACAAAACAAGGAGCAGAAACACAGGAACTTCAGCGTACTTAAAAAGAAGTCTGAGTGAAACTGGGAGTGACTTAATTAGAATAAAAATGCTGCTTCTATTCAAAGATTTAAATAATCTGTTTGAAATTTAAACTGGGTTTCAAAGGTTCACCATGAAACAGAAGACATGACTGATGTCCTCAAATGACAAGGAAAATCAGATCAACTTTGACTAACAGGAACAGCACAGGCTGTCCACAACACAGCTCACATGGGGCATCTCATGAGAGGACCACTGGAAAGCCACGTGCTTGTGGCCTCCCAGAGAACAGGTCTCTTGCTGACAGTGGTGAGTAACCATTTCAGAAGGTGCTTGTGCTCAGGAGGGTACAAGCCAGCTACTGATATGTTCCAGCACCCTCCAGGAAATCTGGGACAGAGGAAGCTCAAAGGCTGCATCCTGCTTAAAACACCAGAAGCAACAGCAAACCCCACATGTCCTGCCCATTTCCAGCCAGGGCTGCAGGGCAGCAGCTCCGATGCTCTGGTTCCTTTTGTTGCTCTTTACCAACTCTGTTATCACCCAAAGGTAACAAAAGCTGAGCTGCCTCACCTCTGGGTGCTCAGCTGGTAACAAGCTGCTCTGGTTTCCAACCAGCAGAGTCTTCTGGGTGCTGCACTAGACCCGACAGACTGAGAAGTTCATCTGGCCAGGGGAGTCTGGGATGGCTCAGGCACCAACAACAGGAATTGGCACAATGAACTCTTCCCTTTCAGTGATGCAGAGCAGCTGGTGGAAATAATCCTGCAGGAAAAGAAACTGTCTCAGCACAGGACATTTAAGTACCATGCCCACAGCAGAAGAAAAACTGCTGTGTTCTATGACCCTAAGAGTAGCATTCAATAATTAATAGTACTTTGTACCTCAATGACCTTTCATTCCAGTAGGATGACTTGGACAGGGCTGTTAACTTGCAAAGAAGAAACAGCTCTATTGATTCAGCTGCTTTCACAGCAGAACCTGACAAAATTATCTGATACTTTGATTCTGAGGCACCAAAATAGAGTAATTTCAGATAGTGGATTACAGCAATAACAGAACCTGCTTTGACCATCACTGCAGACTATTAAAGGCACCACTAAGAGTCCAGCTGTGCCACAACACTAACTCCAGTCCCAGCAATGCTGATGGAGCTTGGCAGGGGATGCTCTGGTAGATTTTCAAAAGGACTTCACCACATGCATGATCAACAGCCCATTTTTGGTGAAATACTTACCAAGCTGGAAATGGTAACTGCTTTAATGCCAGGTGAGTGTGGGGTACGTGTGTATTTCCCACCTCTTCCCACAACATCATAGGTACAAGGCTGGGGACACACACCCTTAAAAAGCCATATGATCCATCTCCCCACACTGAACTGACTCAGCCCTAATGCCAAAATATTCTCACCAATGTCTGACAAGTACTTAAATCAGTGAGAATTTCAGCTCTGCCCTCAGCAGCCTCCTGCAGCTCTGCCCTGGACTTAAAGAGAGCTCTTCCCATGGGAGAATCTCAGTCTTCATTTACATCTCACCCCAGCTGCAGGGGACACAGCAATAACTTTGCTGCCTCTTCGGAATGGTTGATGCCTTAATCACTTCTCTCTTCCAAGGTCTCTAGGAGTGACTTGGTGCCTGTATGGACAAGGGTGGGATGGAACTGCAAACAGGAAACCCTCAAGCATCCCTACCAGAGCAAAGTAAACCCTGTTATTCCCAGTCACTGGCTTGGTCAGGAAGCAGCCATTCAGCCCCCTCCTCCAGCTGTCTGGCATTTAGCAATAGGAGGGTGAATCAAGTCACCAAAACCATTTCACTGCAGGGATGAGCAGATCAATCACCATACGCACGACATGGCATTGCTGTGCTGGCAGCATCACCTCGCCCCTGCCGAAATCAGTGGTAGAGCTGCTGCTGTAGGACCAGGAGCCACTGCCTCCAGCAGCTCCTGTATCGATGAGCTGATAAAAGCTCTGCCTCTTATCACTCACTTGCTGGCCTGATCTTTTCTCCTCAGTGCTTTCAACTCGTTTGATATTTTCATCATTGTTGAAACAGCAAGCAGACAATTTGATTTAGGAATTGCACATAGCAGCAAACTCCTTTAACCAGAACCAATCCAGTTTCTTCCACAGCTGGGACCTCCCGCTCCCAAACCCATCCTCTCTTAACCTGGAAAGGGACCTAAGGCTGCCAGAAGAGGTACAGACACACAGCTATTGCTTTAAGCCAAAGCTTCAACCCAGTGCCTACCAACCACCTGCTCAGCAGCAATTTAAAAATCACCCTAACAGCTGCAGTCATATCCAAGAGACAGTAAAATAATTTAAAAAAAGATTTTTCTTTTCCTAGACATCTCAAATATTCACACTTGAAATTGCAGAAGTTCTTTTGCTTCTCCTATTTGGAAGGTAAAATACCAGGAAGGGAACAGCAGCAAACGACCTACAGGACTGAAGATCACATTTCAGGAGTGCGTTTCATCTTCAGCAGGTCTTCTGAATTAGCAATTTTGCACTCAATCTTGCAGCCTAAGCCCTCTAAAATAAAAGCTGCGGGCAGCACATGGGAATTTAAAGCACCTAAAGTCTGGGCACTTCACGTCCCAGACTGCTCAGATCCTCAGAAAATGCATTAGCAAATGGAGAATGCTATTTATGTTTTTTTTGGTTGTTGTTATTTTGGCCACACTACTGTAACAAAGGCATTGTAAATCCAATTGAAAGCCGTGTGTCTTTTTAAGCCTTGGCATCTTCTATTCAGTTATCTCTTCCTTCCAGATGCCAGGTACACTGAGGAGGATGCAAGCAGTTCAGATCAGTACGGGGATAAAGAGAAAAGAAACCTCAACAACTGGAGGTATCTGAGGGAAGTAAAAGGGAATTTTCAAGTCATTGTCATTGCTAAGAAGCGAGGGGATCAGCATCAATGTAAATAAGAGCCCAAGGAATAAATTCCTCCAAAAGCCAGCACAGGCAGCCATTCCCAGCTCTGCTGCCGCTGGTGGGCACTGGCACTGCAGGGGAAGGGCACTTCCCCGTGCCTGCCAAGGCAAGGCAACAGCAACGAGCTCTTGGCCTCACAGAGGCAGTCATGACCTTGAGAACGCTGCCTCTCATCAGTCATGGCCATGCACATCGTGTGCTGAACCCCTTTTCCAGGGATGCTGCAGCCACAGCAAGGCTTGATCCAGAGCATTTCAGAGTGTGCTGACCCTCCAGCCCCACTGTGGCCCCCCAAAGTGGGGCTCTGCACCAAAGTAGATGCAGTGTCAGGCCAAAAACAAGGAAACCCAAGCAGAGAGCAGTGTGCTAGGCAGAGGCTGGCTGTCCCTGCTGCTGTGAACTCATGGTTCACTCAGCTTCAGAAAGCTGAATTTCCCTCCCTTGGGAGAAGAGGATTGCAAATTCTCCACTGCAGCACTGCCCTGTGTTACCAGGACACTAACTCTGGGACAAAACCCAGGGGTACAGTGAAAACAAGTTTAAAATCTTGCTTTTACTTTGCAAACCCTAAGCAGACTGTTTAAAAACAGGTTTTTAAATGAGCCTGAGTGAGCAAGAGCGTGCATCACTTCTATGCTTTAGAGATTATTTAGACACAGCTTCAGGCTGCAGGTTTTCATGGAAATACAACTTTTGCCTTCAAACAACCCTTCTCTGAATTTCAAGGAAAATACAGGTGATTCCTCTGCTCTTATTCCCTCTTGATAAGCAAAAAGTTACATGCTCCGGTCTTCCAAATACCACCCCTTGGCATTCAAATTAGTAGCCACTGAAACTCAACCAATCTTTTGTCTCAGATGTTATTTCCTTGAATTATAGAAGTGTTTCATTTGGAAAAGACCTTGAAGACCGTTAAGTCCAACATTAACCCAGCACAGCTCTCAGGCCCTTTGCAGACTCAGGCCAACATTAAGTGGTGTCACACATCAACCTTAATGCCTGCCCAGTACACCAGACTCAGATGTCAGTTATCCTGCAAAACCAGTCCTAAATCCTTCACTGAATTCCCTGCAGCACACAACTTGCAATGAAAAGAGCCTTGTAGCATGAGGTAATACAGTAAGTCAAGCAGGGAAAGCTCCCTGCTGAAGCCATGATATCACATAGGCTGGAAAAAAGGGCCATTAAAAGAGAGGAGAGACTGAAGGATGAGGAGAGCTCCACAGGAGAAGGGGTACCCCTGCTCCTGCCCTCTCAGCTACCAATTCACAGGAGTCTTTGAAACCATCCCAGTTCTCCAGGTTCATTCTGCGCATTCATTTGCTTTCATCTTCTGTCCCTTTGCTCCCTGCAAGAGTCATCTTAAAAGTCTGTTTGGAATAACTTCTGTGTGCTACAAAACATCTAACAGGGCTGGACTGAATTTTAAAGGAGTTAATTTCAGTAATGCAGTAACTCATCGTCCTGTCATCTTTCCTATTAATCAGTGAGCAATATTTCAGTCTCCACTGAGCATCAGGAATGAATTTTGCAAACCTTACAGACTGAACTTGCATTGCCTGAAAAATATTGTCTTCCTACAGTGAAAAGAACAAGAGGACAGAACAGAATAAGCTGTGCTACAATTTTATGCGCTTCCTGCTTCCTTCTTCCTTTCAGATAATCTATTAATAAGCCTGAAGGACACACAAATGTAAATATTCCTGTCTGTTGGGTATTTGCCAGTCAGTTCCATAACGGTTTCCAATTAGGCAGAGACTGTCAGACCACAATGCAAGGACACCAGGGTGGCACGAGAAGACCCACGCTGGGCAACTGGAGCCATAAAACAGGAATGTGTAAATCAGAAGCAGCAAGAGGAACTAATTGGAAACGTTGCCCAGCAGAAACATTAGCATTTCATATTTATAATGCAAGTGCCAATAAACAAAGAGGCATGTCAGCTATTTGTTTACTTTCTGACAGTCCAATTGTGTGATACATTCCCAAATGACTGCAAGACAATAGGAAGCTGCTCATTTGTCAAGAAAGGGCAACACGGCACGTGGCATTTCAGCCACTAAAAACTCACGTGGTCCTTTTATTTAGGGCTCAGCCACAGTCTTACCTTGAATCAGGAGTGACTTCACTGAAGTCAGACTTACCCCAGGGAAGAGCAGATTCAAAGCAGAAGAATTATATAAACCAACTGAAACATCCACAACCCTGACACAGTGGTTTGTACCTGTAGCCCAGGTCACTGGGTCATCCATAATGCCTGTGGACCACGGAGCAGCTGAGATGCAGAGGCAGTTCAAAGAAGCACTCCTAAAGCCTTCCACAACTAAAACACAGATATTCTGCATGCCAGAAACGTCACACCCAATGCAAGTGGCTTTTCAGAACCATTTCTCAATGCCTGCCTCTTTGCTAAGGGGTTTTCAAGGTGCTCTGCACCTCCTGCCCGTGCTATCGATGTGTTTCTAGCTGAGCTGCAGCACTTTGGTACTTCGCTGACTCGCACTCCATCAAGTACAAGACAAAATGTTCAATTTGCACAAAATTCTGATTCTGCAGTAAAAATCCTCACATGCTCCTTGCTGAGCAGCACACAGCCCCTCTCCTGATGCCCTACAAAACCCCTGCAAGAAGCCCAAAGCCCAGTTCAGCGAAACTGCCGGGGGTGTCAGTGAAGCTGTGCAGAGAACCTTTCGCTGGCAGAGCTCCCTGTGCCATGCACTCACCAGTTCAAGGGCAAGACAAGGGACAGCATATGGGACATTAAGTGCCCTTGTGAATTATCTCACCCTACTTCTATCTGTGGTGATACTCACATGTTGCTCTGCTGCCTCTCAACTCCAAGTGCAGCACTTTGCCCTTCACAGGTATCAATTTATCTCTTTCACCCTGAAAATGAGCACTAATTCATACTAATAAATCACATTTTAAAGGCACCAGTGTACTTTCCAAAGCCTACCTCAGTGATATGAAGCTCTCGTGCCACTTGAATAGTACAGAGAACTGCCCTAGGCCACTATAATTTTTAGTCTAAATTTTAATAATGTTAAATAATTCCTCAGTCCCTCCTAAGGAACAAGGAGATAGGCAACATAGGGCATTTCCTCTTTAGGTTTCTATATCTATGCTGCCTGAGGATAGGACAAAGTGTTAAACTAAGTCTAAACAGCAAAGGGAAGATGGGAAAACAGCTGCACCCGAAGAGATCCTGCACCTTTGCCTTGGTGTAGAAACATCAGCAGGCTAAAAGCTCCCCCCATCTTTGCCTCTCCAAACAATTCAGGTGAAGAATGGTGCTAAGAGATAACAGGATGCTGGTGGAAAGAGTCAGCCTGCCTCTCTGTTTCCCTGCAAGGCTTCCTTCCTCCCATATCTTAAATCCTCCTGTAATAACCAGCCTGTAGATAACAGCACTGAGATTAGACTTGCCAGGGCCTCAGCACTGATGCTCAAACCCCCAAGCAGAAGCTCAGCATGTTTGGCACAGAGCAGTTGAGAGCTGCCAGAGCAACGAGTGACACGCATGAAGACACAGCCACAGCAGCGTCACTGCCCACAGGTTGTACCTGCCCTACACGAGCTCTTTCAGGCAGGGGTCCAAGCCACCTGCAGCTCACCAACCTCCTGCTGACTAAGGGCACGTAGAGCTCAGTGTGCCTGTGCCAGGCTGGCTCCCTGCCACGGGCACGGCACCTCCTCTGCCCTGGCCTGGCAGCTGGGTCGTGGGCAGGCAGGCGTCCTCAGGGACAGCACGGCTGCAAGGCTGGAGAGCAGAAGGTGTGAAGACACATCACCTTTGCTTCAGTCCAGGGTGAGGCAGGGAAGTGAATCCCATCTGCCTGGGCAAAGCAGCTCAGCCAGAGGCAGTAGGGCAGTGCCTGGTGGGAAGGAGGTGCTGAGAAGGTCAGACACCTGCACCAGGATGGAGACAGAACACCTGAAGTAAGTCATCCACACATTCTACAAGCCTAAAGAACCTGCTTGCTTCTGCCTGCACATGGCCATGCAGCTGTGCTCCAGAGGGGGAATGTGCTGCTCAAGGCAAAACAGCACTTGTTATCATGGAGGAAGGAAGAAATTCCCTTCTAACACACCAAATTTGGGGTAGTCCAGCTGTGGGGATACAGCTGTGTGGCAGATGAGCAAGAGAAGGAGACCAGACACTGTGGTCTTACTGGGAGTAAAAGAAATCTGAAGAGCAAAAAGAAGAAAATAGCAAGACAGAGAGACAACCCCCAAAATAAGGAGGTGGCACGGAGAATTTAAATGAGCTGTAAAGAAGCAAGGGAGAAGCACAAAACATTTCCAGGAAAGGTTGAGGCAGAAGATGAGAGCAGTCAACTTGCCAAAGTGATGGAAAACCACATGACATCTCAGGCTGTGCCTATCAATTATGGGCTTCAAAGGCATTCTCTGCCTGGAGAAACATGACCAGCACTGACTCACAGCATGGTTTCATTACTAAAAGGCATCTCAGCTCCCCAGGGGATCTTGCTGCCTGGTGATTGTGGCCAGGCAGCTGCCAGCACAGGCAAGCTGGACTTTCATTCCTGGGCATTCATTCCTTCCTGCACCCAGGAGGCCCTGCAGGCACCGTGCTGCCAGGTTCTGCCCTCTGGAATACACACACAGAGCAAAAATGCATTTTGTAGCACATGGACATCAACCTCTGAGTACCAAATCATATCTCACAAAGTCTAAAACAAGTGATTTTGACTGACAGGCAGCTTCACTAATAAACAACAAACTCCCATGAGGCTTGGAAAAAAATGGAGGTTTGTTCTGCACCACCCATCCAAGCCTGATAATCCATAGCCAAGGCAGTCCTGAACTCTCCAAACTCCATCTGGGGACAACAACACCCTGAGGCAGCGAGTTCCAGGGGCTAATTTCACACAGAAGGCAAACATTTTGGTCACCAAGACCCCTAGAGGATGAACGCACATGGCTAAGACCTTCAGCAAAAGTCACCCAGGATGTTTCTGAGGGTGGTGAGAAGCAGCTAGAAGACAGAAAAGCAATTTGACAGCAAACAGGTGGAAAACTTCTGTATCTGAATGATTACAGAGCCTCTGTTTGGAATACACTTGGCTGTTAGCTGGATTTTTATGGAGCACACCACCTCAGGTTACCACACTAAATTGATGTGACTCAGAGGAATCTGGTGAGAAACCTTGGAGACAGAACACAATGTTGCTTTTCTCCAGGACATTACTAAAGGTCAACAAAATTAGAAAACAATTTCTTTTGGGATTATAATCTCTGTCTTTATGCATTTAAATACACCAAGTATTTTCCTCAGATTATGCTTTTACACCAGCGCTGTCCAATGGCTGAAGTCTTACTAGCTTCAAAATTAATTATTTTGAAATTAACAGCTCACACATTTGTATGCCCCTTTTCAGGCCATACAAATCCCAAGATGCAGCTATACAAGTTCATAATTTTTTACTGAGAGTGGCAGAAATGTTAATGCAGATGTTCTTTTCCACTTGAGGAAGCATGAGTAGAGCACATTCACCGTTTGTCTGTTGGCTTGTACTTGGCAAAGACAAGCATTTTCATGTGCTGCATGGATACTGGAGCAGCTGAAGCCAAAAGGCTCAGTAGGAACAGGGAAACTGAGGCACATTTGAATCAGCAGAGGAAACCTGCAGCAGAAGTGCCAGAATGAGTGTGGACCCCACCAATGGAATCACTTGGGCATGGACATCCATGCTGCACCTTTCCAGTATTCCCAAGCTCAATGCCAGACCAGGAATGATGTAGTATTCTCCAGGAATAACTGAGGGTCCAGAACTGCCTCCTTCCTTGCCAAAGGGTCTTCCCTTTGCAGCCATGTCCCTGCTGAAACCTGTTAAACCAGGATACACTTGGATTTCTTTTGTTATTCCTCCACCTGTCTTATGCCCCAACAGCTTTTTTTGGCCACTTGTTTATTTCTCCCAGCAGGTAGATTTGGGGAAGGGGTTAATTCACCTGCTCCTATCACTCTTCCGTCTTCCCATCCTGCCTTTCTCTCAGGCACACATCTTACTCTTCGTTACACAACACCACCTCTAATTACACTGTTCTTTTTCTGGCCTTTCTCTACCTCCACTACATTTTACTGTTATTTATCAAGAGAAATCCTTGTGTCTAAGAAAGTGCTTTGGGAGAAAAGATTGAACTCTGCTCCTTTCCTCTCTCCTGTCTCTTCCTACCAGCTTGCTCTTGGCACAAGTGTCATTTGAGAAAATGTTCCCCTGACTGAAATTCAAAAGGTCTTCTGGTTTCCTCTTTACAGTGGAACACAACTGCTGACGTTTTTCAACTTTTCCCTTCTCAACTTTCTTGGGAAATTGCAAAACAATTGCAGTTTTTTCAAGCAAAGGTAGAGACCTTCAAGAACACATTGCTCTGGAGGTACTGTGGTTCTCCAAAGGGAAAGCAGAACATTACCTTGCCTTTGGAAAACCTGAGCAGAGGTGAATTAAGCTTAGCAGGAGCATGAAATGGCACCTAAAGGCCTCCCACTGCTTCTGCTAAATCAGCCCGATTCCAGGGCTGTTTCAAAACACATTTCCTGCAGTGCCAATGCCACTAATTATAACTAATTCCAGAATAAAGTGTAGAGAAGATTCAACACCTGAGCTTTAAGTGCAGGTTGCACAGAGACAGCTAAATAAGCTTAGAGAGGCAGAGATTCCTGCCAGGAACCAAGATTAACCAAGGAACCACAGGACATGGTGCACACTCGAGGTAAAGCACGAGGGCAAGCAAGAACAGTACACTCCACAACATTCCCATCAGTCTAGGGCTTTCAAGGGAAAGAAAGGGGCTAGAAAAGGTCCTTTGGGTTGGATACCACCAACATATGGCCAAAATCAGGGGGGAATCCTCTGGGAAGATTTCCACCATCTTGCAGAACCAAGGTGCTGAGACATTTTATTGTGGATGTGCTGCAGCAGGTAACTTGTTGTGCTGTACCCCACTGGAATTACATCACTCTCCTCTTCCAGCACAGCATTAAACCTCCACATCCCAGCACTTACCTTGTCCCTGTTCCTCAGAACCACCGGCACTTCACAGACCTCACCAGGGGTGCAGTTCTGAAACACCACCTGTGGTGGGCAAGGCTGAGGTGAGCTGTGATCCAGGCAAGCTGCTGAGAGCTGGAGAGAGCAGGGAGAGGTTCAGGTGCTGGGAGGAAGATTCTGCACTGATCCCCAGGGAAGTACAGACTCTGGGTGAGCACATCTGCCCAGCTCACACTGGGCAAACAGTGGCTCTTGCACCTCTGCCCTGGGCTGAGCAAAAGCTGCTGGACCACACTGAGCAGGCTCAAGCCAAGCTGCTCTTTTTGCAGGTGTTTCTCCAGGTTTCCTTCTCCAAAATCCCAGGCAGCACTTACCTCTAGCAGAGCTGTGTGCTAATGGTGTCACAGAGATCCAGGGCACTGACTGACAGAGCCCTGAGTCCTCCTGGAGCAAGTGAAACCCCAGAACTTACATCTGGCTCCATGGGAAACAATTTTGGGATGACCTTTACTCTGAGACAGAGTCCCACACAAGTCCAAATACTTCTTTTTATGTGACACTTAGACACCAGTAAGAAAAGAACTATACCAGAGGAGGTAAGGGCAAAAAGAAAGTAACACAGCACTTAGGAAAAAGACAAATGAAGTGAATGCTGGATGTGGATAAGGCTCAGGTCTTTTCTCAGCAGTTCTGGGCAACTTGAGTAAGACTGGAGTTGGTATCTCCTTTATCCATGAGCTTAAAATGACTGCTTTCTTGTAATCTATTATTGGTGTTGTATTTAATACCACTGCAGAGGCATGTCTGGAGTGATACAACAGCAAATGCTTACTGAGCAGAGACATTTGACAAAACCCCTCCCTGCTTTTGCCTCCCCTCTCCAGCTGCACCGTTCCACTCAAAACACACAGGCAGGTCTCCTGCATGTGCACAGGGTCACAGCTGGCTGAAGTGAGGAGCTGCAGCACACTGCCAGCTATTTGTGCATCTGTGTGAGGCATTCCCAGCCTCCTGTGCTATCCTGGGCAATCCTTAACCAGTTACAGCTCTCTTGCTGACAATTTCAACAGCCTATCTCAGTCATCTACCCACCAGGACTGTGCTTTAAGCTGAGCAGCCCTCTAAGAAAAGCAGCCTTAAACACACCCCTCAGCAAACAGTGATCCAGATAAAGCACATCCACTCCCCTCTGTCCATGAGCTCTCTGTACATTCAGCAGCCTGCAGAATCTAACACCCCATCAGGGTCATACACCTTGTTCCTGAAGCTTTAATGCAATTACTTTTGCTAAATGAGGAGTAATCACCACAGGCCCTCAGCCTTCAAAGGCCAGTGCTGCCACTGTGGAGGGAACCCTTGAACCCCAAGCATTTGACAGTGACCACACCAAAGCAAGAGGTGGCTTTTTCAGCAGAAGAATGGAAAATGGCAATCTCATTCCCTTGTGTCCTCCCCCAGCCTTCTCTCATTAGGGATGACAGTTACACTCCAGAAAACCCCACCAGCTTCAGCAGAGGTTATTTGTTTTGACTTAGCACAAATCGGGACTCCAGTGTCTCATTGGGGAAAAATGCTTTGCCTTTCCCCCAGCAGAAGGAACTCCACCACCAGCAGCAGTTTGAAATGACAGCAGGACCTGGACACTGAGGTATTTCAATGAGCTGTCACAAGCACACACCCTCTTCAAATGTCACATCAAACAGCAAGGAAAAGGGCAGGGAAAGGCTACCTTGTAATGGAGGTCTCGCTCTTGTCTTGAAGCTGGACAACCTGGGGCAGATTCATCTCCTGAGTGCTGGCCAGCCTCTGCTTGATGGTGAGAGACATCTCCTTCTGGAAGGCAGAGGGAGTCAGCTGAAAGGCAAAAAAAAAAAAAGGCATGAGACTCAGAAATGCCCTTGTTCAAAAAGGCTTTTCTTGTTCAAGTGCCAGTGANCTGCTTTGGAACCTGTTCTAGCTGGGACCAGCCGTGTCTCTCAGAGCTCCAGGCAGAGTCTGAGCTGCCCTCCACATGCCAGGTGCCCAAGGGCAGGTTGGTGAGAGCAGCACAGGTGAGTGTCCAGCCTGACAGAAGGAATTGCTGCCACACAAAGGGGATGGAAAGCAGCACACCCTCATGGATCAGTACACTGGTTTAACTTGGCTCTAGCCCCTTCACTGGCTTCACTGCCCTTCTCTAGACTTGCTCCAGCACTTCAATGTCTTTCCTGAACAAGGGGCCCAGAACTGGACACAGGACTCTCACCTGTTGAGAAGTGCAAACGGATTTGATGTGATAATTTCACCAAACTCAAGGGGAACATTAACTAGGTGCCTTTGTACATGCAGATAGAGATGTGCACATCTCTGTGCCTGTGTGTGGGAACTGACCATTGTCTATGTGGTAAGTAATAGCAACATCCACTCCCCTCAAAAATAAACCTTGACAACAAACTCTGCTGGGTCACTGAGGAGACCTACTCAGAAGTTTCTTTAACACTGGTGTCTCCAGGCTGTGGCATCCTTCAGAACTGGAGAACACAAGGCCTCCCCACCTTGTTTCTCATGGGCCACAAAGACACACCAGAGCCTTCTGGCATTTCTCACCTTTCCTTCCAACTCCCTCTCCCATGACTACTGGAACCCTATTTACTGCAATTATTAACCAAATCCTTAGTACTGTCCAAGATGTCTTTAATAACTCTTCAAAATATTCTCAGGAATTCAATTTCCACCAAAAGAATCTTCTTTTTGTGAGTACAGAAGGAAGGTGAACATCACTTGGCTGCTTAATTTTTCAAGAGCAGCTGACCTGATGTGACTTTGAGTCTGGCCCTACTAAGGACTCAGAGTGTTATGAACAACCTCAAACCCAGGGACACAGCTGCCCCAAGTGCAAATAAAACCAGAGCACTTTCCTGCATTACAAACCAAGTGTCCACCCTTTCTGCAAAAATGTTTCTGCTGATGTTTCTAACTAATGGAGCAGAGAGTTCAAGACTCTGATTAACAACTGTAGTTTCTCAAGGCTAATTTGGTTAAGTTACAAAAATTATCCAACAAATATGACTCCTTCCAGGCGTGAAATTACCACACTGCCCAAGAGCATTTCTCCATGGAGAATGAGGGCCCTAATTTTCATTTAGTAACATCCAAATTCAAGGCTTCCTATAGGCATTAGAAGTTGTAACAGCATAAATAAAAGCATGAAACCATTAAAGGAACATGAGCAATTAGTTCAAACAGAAATGCAACATATGGGAAAGCAGGGCCACTTCAGACTTTATCCTAGTGGCAGTTCTTCTCTAGCATCCTTATCTTACAAGAAGCACAGGTAAACATGGTCATTCCTTTTCCCACCACCAGCCTGACAACCACCTCTCTGTCAGTGTCACACAAAGCAGATGTACAAGAAAGGACAAGAAGAAAAAAACCCCAGAAAGCTGGTTTCAAGCACTGACAAGACTCAAACATGGACAACATTTATTAAGCACTGTGGACCAGAAATAATGTCCCTTCCCTTTCTAGCAAACTGGACCAAGGAACTGATGCATTTGCCCACTTCTTATTTTCAGAGACTTGGGAGACCAGCCCTAAACTAAAATTATTTGTATCCTGACCGTAAGTAAAATCTCTGATTATATTCTCTCCTGATTCCTTTTCTTCCACTTTTTTTGTGTGGACTTCCTTTATGCAACAAGACATTGTCTGCACAAAGACGACAATTTCCTTTCCCTCAAGTTTTATCCACATCCACAAGCAACCCAGTAACTCCATTCCTTTATTCTCAAAGCAGTTACAGCATTATACACATAAGGAAACAGCAGCCTTGTGGATTTTGTTCTTACATGAAACATGAGAGCACAGCACTGTCTTATGGACACCAGGACATGCAGCAGCAAGAACTAGGATTTGAACCTGGAAATAACTATTTTTCAAGAGAGAAATCTAATAATACATTAATCTGGATTTCAGTGATTTATTACTGGGTCCTGAGAATAACTGGATTATTTGTTCCAATTTTCTAACTGGGATTTCATTTCACTTGAAATGAAGCCTGTCCATCATGCCCACAGTGCTCATTTCCAGATAGTTTCTACTCTCCACACCCCCATCCCAGTCTAGCAGCTTTCCCTACCCTCTAGCTCTGGAGAGAAGCTCTTTCCTACCCCATAGTTCCACTTCCCTAAAGCCTCCACAGATCAGCCTCCCAGACCTGGGGAAAAGAAGCAGAACTAAGAAATCAGCCTGATCTCCCTGCAGGGATAGAATGAAACACCAACCACAACCCAGCACAGCTCCAGCCCACCACCCCTGTCCCATGAGGGGAGATCTCCATGTTCCCCACCTCAGACAGCTCTGTGATACTCAGTAGGATTTAATTAGGTTCCTGGTCTAAGGATAAGTCTGGGTAGGTAAATGGGTTATAAAATTGCTGTGCAGCTTGCAGTGATGGTGGGGACTTCTTGCTTAGCTGTAGATGCTGGAATAAAGGGAGGATTGAGGAGGCCAAATCTGGGATGTCCTTGGTGATCTTCAGCTTTGCACACTGTTCTGATAGATCTGGGTTTCCTGAGACCCAGGAATTGTACCCCAGCCCTGGGCATATTTCTTCATTGCTTTTCTAGGTGGCACAGCTGTCCTGGCACAGCTGGTTCCTGTCACTGCAACAGTATTACCAAGTGCACCTTAGAGTGCCATTTGGTAATGCTCCACAAGCTTCAGGTAAAGTAATTTTAGACACTGCAGACAGGCCCATCATGTCTTTGCTTAAGGAGTAAAGAAGAACTTTCCACACTGAATTACAAAGCAAGAATTTAATTTGTATTTTTCTCACCCAGGGAGGACCCTGATCATATCAATGCAAAAGACAGCAGGCAAATCTCTGTGTTGCCACAGCTCTGACAATGCCTTTGGGGGTGTCCTTTGGTGCTGCACCCAGTGAATACCCTCTGATGAGCTTGTTCCAATTAATCAGGCACACATTTACACACACAGCAGCCAAGGACACCCAACTGGCAAGAGCATCTCTGCTGTCAGGTAGCTTCATGCATTTTTGGCACAACAGACGCTATAAACAAAAGCTTCTCAGGAGACTCTAGGCCACAGGCAAACCCAATCCTCACATCTGCTTGGCAGGGAGCAAGGAACCCTCCATTTGGAAACCAACATTCATTATTTAGGAATTTACAATCCAGTCAGGGTGGATCTGAGCTCTGAAATATAACTGGCTCTGCAGCTAGCCAGCCTGTGGAGACTCACTCCAAAACATCTCCTGCACAATGTCCAGTGTAAGCAAAGCTCAGTGTAAATTGGAGAGTTGGGGCAAAGAAACCTCACCCTGTGACACCCTTGTGCACTCAAGACACCAGTGCAAGCAAAGGAAGCTGAACGGTGGGGGATGCTCCCTGGCTCAGAAGGCAGAGCTTAGAGACAGATGTCAAGGTGAGTCCCATCAAATCTCTCATACCTGGTCTGAGATGCACTCACAGGGCTGCTGCCTCCTTGTGCTCCCTCCCACAGCTCCAGCACCTTAGAACCAACCTTAGAGGCTCTCACCTGCTCAGCACAGGAGTGAATTCTGCTGCAGGCAAAGAGCACAGCTGGAGCCAGATTTCATGCTCAGAGAACTTGCCAGAAAAGCAAAGGAAACTGCTGGCTGGAAAGGATATCCATGGAATTGCTTGGTAGAAATGATATGAAACCCACACAAGGCTTGCAAGCACCTCAGCATCCAGTGCCAAACCTGATCCTGGTACCTCAGCCCCCTCTCAAACTCAACAACCCTGCTCTCACACTCAGCTGTAGCCCTGCTACTGAACTCACCGTGTGTTTTTCCAGCCCAAACCTTCCTCCCCTGCCAGGCAGATGGAGGGGGCCCAAGCCATTATTTAGTCCAGCTTGTCAGCCCAGACAATGTCATTTCTACATCTCCTAGACTGCTGCAAGGAGAATGCAAGTGAGAAGAAGCCTGATCTGCAGGCTGGCACCGTGGATGCTCAGGAGCTAAGGAAAAGCCTTGGCTGGGGAGCTCTGCTCCCTGGATGACAAACTCTTTTAGCTAATGACTATTTAATGTGCAATGCATAAGCAGTCTCTGGAGGGGGAAAGAAAAAGGACAAGAACCATCTTTAAAGTGAAGGAAAAATTTGTTTCATGCTGTGGGCTCACAGCTACTACCGAGACTCCTTGCTCCAGGCAAGGCAGAAAAAAGGGTCTGTACAGGACCTGCACCCTGCTCCCAGCTGAGTGGTTTTGACCATGACCTGTACTGGATAAGTAAAAGCACCTTCACCTCTTCCCTTTAGGGCAGCAATAATGCCCTCTGAACACTGCCTGGCTCATGAACAGTCTCTCCCATTCTGCTGACATGCAGTGATTTGTTAATGTACCTTTCAGCTGCATCCCCAAGATGGAACATGGGACATTCCCAACATCCCTAAAACCCATCCACTCCCTTTCTGAGCCATCCCTTCACTTCTACAGCATCAACTCTCAGTGCACAGCACAGGCTGCACAATGCTCACATCCTGACCAGCTGCTTCACCTGTCAGGACACAGAGAGGCTGGACATGGGCTGAGGTCTTGAAATGCTTCTGTAAACCTCAATCCCAACCTAGATGGTTTAATCTTAGACTTCCAAAGCTTCTCAGTCAAAGTGAATATGTGTTCATGCCCAGTTCTCACAAAGGAGTTTCAGTGTCTGGAAGACCATGGATATTAACTCAATTCAGAGACACCAAACTGGAGACAGGGACCCAGCCAAAAGCAGAAGCAGGAATACAACTGCTGAGCCTGGCCTTGGCTGGCTCCAGCCTCATACCTGCTTCTCCAGCACACACACACAATACTGGCTGCCAGAAAAGTAAATACTCTGTGTTTACTGGATTGCTGCTCTAATACTGCAGCACTGGGTGTAACCCCAAGGTGTTACAGAACAAACTTAAACTTCACTGATTATTTCCTATCCTTCAGGTATGGGGCACATCTGGAGAACCTGCTATGAGTAATTTGCACTCCCCTGGAGCAGCCTAGCCTTTATTTTCTCTAACTGCATACAGGAGTCTCCACTCAGCTCTGCTCCCAAGCTCTCCCTCCTGAGGCCAAACAACCTGGGCACCAAAAGACACCCTCCCTCCAGAGAAGGGACACAGCCACTGGCACTCCAGCACAGGGGTGGTCACCAGCACCCCCACTTTCCCCACTCACACACTGGATCCCCTCAGCCAGCCAGGCTGTGGCTCTCCTTCAGGAGCAGCAGGGCTTCCCAGCCAGTCCCAACACCACCATGGCAGCAACAGGGATGTTGACACGGGAGGAGGCAGTGGGGGTTTCCAGAGACCACAGCAGCCTTGACAGCAGTGGGACAAAGGAATGCTCAGCACCCATCTGGATCTGCTGTGGTGCCCCTGCCCCAGGGTAGCAGAAGCCAGCTGCACTTCCCTACATCTGCTGGGACACCGGTGATGCCTGGCTGGCAGGGCCTTGTCTCAAATAGTGACAGCACACAATGAACACAGCAAACACACAGTGAAACTGCCTCCAACACGCCTGCAAGAACTGCAGCACATCCCAAGGAAGCAGAGAGGGGACACACTTGCCCACAGCCCAGCACAAAAGCAAGCCAGGCACCTCAGCATTTCAGAAATCTACCCTTATCTGTCCTAGCAGGGTGTGATCAAACCAGGCTCCAAACTCTGCTCTCTTTACAGGCAGAGGTAACTTTTCGTTTGTGCAGGGAGCTGAAATCCTTCCTCCATCCCCTGGGAAAGGCTCTTTGCATAGCTCTTCTCCTCCTGCAGAAACAAATGAGCATACAGCCAAGGGCAACAGGCAGGCACGTTGCATTATTAACCTCTCCTTTGCTGCAGTGCTGGAAGGACACAGAGCCAGCATCCCCCAAAAAACCCAACTGCAGGCTCTGAGATGAGACCTCACAGCACAGGCACACTCTGGCTGCTGAGCACCAAAACCAGAGACCCTGGGAGGTTGCAAGGGGCACATCAGAAACATCTCTCCTGTCATCACTGCTGCACTCACCAGATCAAGCCAGTTAACAGAGTTAACTGGACACTTCTGGTGTCTTGCAGAGTACACAAAGCTGCTGCAAAGGCTGCAATGAGGTTCCAGAGAGAAGAGAAAAGTGCTGGCAGACAGCTCACAGGATGGAAGAGGTGCAGATGGGAGCACTCCCTACCCCCATTTTAACCCATGAAGTGCTCACTTCAAGAAAGGACTGACTCAATCACTTTAGATGTTATCAAAATATTTACATTCCCTACTGAATAACTGCACTGAGATCACTTACCCAGCTGCAACCTTAAGAAGGTCCAGTCATGAAGTTCTAAACAAGCAGCCCACAGCCCTCTTTGTTCCAAACAGGGTTTATATTAGTTTTCTTCTAGAGAAAGAAGGAAAATTATGTTGGGTCCTTTTAGCCAAATTTCCTCTGTCTTCCTCTGAGCAATATAATCACCCATTGCAAGGGAGAACATAGATTTATTTTTTTGGTAGCAAAGACCTCAACACACAGCCTTGGGTTTATTTTCTCCCTTTTTATTTCCATGCTGGGAATCAATTTGTTAGTTTGTGCAGGGAGCTGAAATAATTTTTCCTCATTTTTTACTTAATTTACATCTCACTTTCAAACCCTGAAATGCTTCTGTAGTCTTTTCTAAATCAAGACACTATTTCAAATTCCTGCCTTTTAGAGACCCTGACATTAGCTGTGCAGTTAACTAATTTGAAAAGAATAGATTGTATTATCTTCACTCCCTCTTAAAAGAGAGCAAAATCCTTGACCCCAACAAGTGTAATGCCTCCTATGTTTTCTTTTTCTTTAGTTCTATGAAATCATTTAATCCAGCCAGCTGTCTTTATGTCAATGCAAAAGAAAATTTACAAGCTTCCAGAAGTTGATCACAGTTCAAGGGGAATCTCTGACATGGAGGTTGGGAAAGGCATTAACCAAGGCTGTGCCTGCCAGGAGACAGTGCCTTGGAAAGATGGGTGAGCTTTGGATGGAGGCTGAGGCCTGACTCAGCAAGGTACTGGCACAGGAGCTCAGCCTCAACAAAAAAAAGGGACAGATGTCAAGGGTGACAATATCTGTGCAGTTACAAGATGATTCAGTACTTGTTCCTGGGACTGCCACTACCTAAATCTCAATTGCCTTGGCATCCTGTTTCCTGGTGCCTAAAAAACCATCTGAGACCCCATGATACTGAGGACAAACATGCAGCAGCAGCACCCTGCAGGAGCAGGGCTTGGTGGTGTTTCCCAGTGACAGAGGCAGAGCAGGGCTCAGTGTCTCCTCCCTCACACCCAGCTCTCCTCTGCCAGCAGGGTCCTGCCAGGGCATTCTCCATCCCACCCACCAGCACAGGGCACCCCAGGCTGGGAGCACCAGGCTCTCCTCTGCTCCAGCCAAGACACAGAACAGCCTGCAAGCCCAATTACACAGCAGCTCTCTGGAAATGCTCATCCCATGCCACTGAAGCCATGGTGACACCTCAGAACCCAGCATGATCATCCCACAGCCAGCCCCAAGGACCACCCCAAATGCCACAGACAGGCCTTCTCTCCAACTTCTCCAGGCTAAGGAAAATCTGTGCTTAACCAGATCCACAACAGCTTGGCTGGCACTTGTAGCTTCTGGCATCACCTGGCAGCTCTGTTTGCTGTTGGATGGGTCTCCTTGGCTCCTGGCTTCGCAGCAAGTCGGTCATCCCCAGCCCAGCAGGTCTAGTGCCTCTGCAGGGCCCTTCCAAACACCAACAGCTGGCTCTGTGATGGGCAGAAAGGGAGAGAAAGATTAGAAAACACAACAGTTGTAAGTGGGACACAGGGAAGGGACAAATGCAGCCCGTGACATGCATTTCAACCTGAACCCACAGGAGCACCTGGCATGATTAGAGCAGCTACAAAGCACCAGGCTGTTCAGAAGCAGCGCTGTGAAAGGAGTAGCTTGTTTTATTTATCACTTGAGAAGCACCAAAGGAACAAGCTGCTGTCCTTGCTGCTGCCAGCCAGCTGGTGCAGCTCCCTGCAGCACACAGGGCTGTGCTGAGAGGTGCTGGGGCAGTCTGCAGGCATCAGTGCTGCTAGGCAAGGAACTTACCAACTGAAGCAGGCACCAAGAAAAGAAATCAAAGCCAAACGTGGCTTTTCTTGCACTGGGCAGTTGCCTTCACAGGTCCAGTACAGCCATACAACAGCCACAATTGCAGAGTTTGAACTCAAGCAAAATCCCAAAGCACTTGGCTGGATTGCTCAAGGAAGGACTACTGGATTGCCTTTGGCTTAGCCAAATATTTGACTGCATTTGTATCCAAATGTCTTCTGCTTAAAAGATTGGGAGTTTTGCTAAAAACCAGCCATGCAGAAGCCATTCTGGGCTGGACCATGAGCCAGGGCTTTCTGGTTTTTAAACAAGGCACCTGGTACATCCCCTAGAAAAGCCTCTGCTCTCTGCCCTGGAGGTACTGTCAGACTCCACAGCTTTTATCTGATTGAGGTCTCCATGCTCACTCCCATCATGTCATATATTGGCAGTGGAACCAGAGGGACAAATTGTCATTTTCCACAAAGAGGTTGTGCAAGTTGAACTGTTAAACAAGCTCCTCAGGTTCTTCCTTTGAACCTCTTCCCATCCTTCACACGTCCCAAGAACTACCATGAATAAAGAGACAGCAATAAAACCAGCCCCAAACATCTCCTGAGATTCTCCTTGAGGGAAACATCCCTGCCCATGAAAGACCAGCTTTGTAATAAACATATGGCCTCAAAGGCAGAGGGGAAAGCCCTTCAAAACATTAAGCAGAAGCAGAGTCACTCATGAAATTGGAGTGACTGATCAGAAAGCCTGGTCTACTGGGTCTGTGTAGCAAACCCCAGGGGCCTGAAAGAGTAAATAAAAGATAGGCACCTGAGTGGGGGCAGGAACAGCCAGGTATACATCTTGGTGACCATCAGCACAAACATCTCTGAGTTCCAAGGCTGAGCTGCAGGACAGACCCACCTGATTGGAGCTGTCAGCCTCACTGCAGAGTTCTGGTTTCCCATTATAGGAACAGCTCAAGAGGGTGCAGGTTTGATTTGAGCAGCATCTCTCTGCCAAGGATGAAAGCAAGGACCTGAGTACCCCATTTGTGACTTCCTCTCACATTGAAAAGTCTTCCTAGTGCACTCTGGCACCTGATCTCATTAAAAAGGAAGAGAGGGAACAGATGGAAACATAAAAAGAAACTGTCAGCTGCCAGCCACTGCTCCCATCCTGTCTCCATCTCTCCCCACTGTGGCAGGAGCACAACCAGCAGCTCTTGCAAGGACAAGGCCAGCAGGAGACAAGGAGGATTTCAGGCGGGCAATAAACAGTAGGGATAGATGAAATCTTGGCAAATAAGAGCTCCTTTTGTCAGGAAAGACAACACATGAGAACTATGCCATGTCCAGGAACCCTCCTGTCCTTGCAAACAGCAGGGAGTGGTGTGCTGGCTGAAACAGCCACCATGCCTGAATCCTTTCCAGCATGCCTCCACCCCCCAGGCACCAGCAAACCCAGGAGCAAAGCCCCACCAAAAGATGAGCTGGGATCCCCAGTGGGGCCTGTAGGAACCTCTCTTTCCTCTCTCCCAGCCTGTAGTTCAGGTATTGAAGCATTCCAGGAAGCCTCAGCAGACCCAGGGTATGTCCTGTAACCAAGAGCATAAGAGAAGGAACACAGAGCCACCACCTTCTGTTCAAGGTGTTTGTTGCACCCTGTCCCTGAGCCACCACGTGCCCTTGGGTGCCACCACAGAGACAGCCCTGCAACTGCCCCTCTCAAAGCAGCACAGGGACTCCCAGGGCAAGCAGGCCACAGAGAGGAAACCTTCCCCATTTCCCTCACCATCCCCGTTTTCCTCTTTCCCAGAGAGAAAAAATAAATTTCCCCTCCCCATGCCAGAGGCAGCACATAAGGTGGAACTTAGATGACAGTGAAGGTCACAAATTTGCACTCATCTAATTACAGCTCTGCCAGGTGTCAGGCAAAGGGACCAATCTCACAGAGGCTCAACTTTCCACATTTACCAAGGAAAAGGTAAAGTCACAAGGGAAGCAAAAAACTTGCACTCATCCCAGTGCTGGGAATGCCACAGGGAGACTGATCTGTCCTCTCTCTGTAATTAGCCTAATTTGAAAGCAGCCCAGTGGTTTCAGCAAAATATAAAATCAGCTTGCTTAGTAGAAAATAGCATCTTTCACCAGATTAACTTGATGGGAACAAAATGTGCTACTGACAAACCTTATCTTGTCCATATCCTTGAGCATTGCTGGCTAGATCAACATACCTTTAAAACAAGTGCCTGCAGCAGTCCTGAAAGGCAGAGAAAGCAGCATCTCAGCCTTGTGGCAGAACTGTGATGCAGATGATACTGCACTGGAAAATTAAGGTGTAAGTTTATTATGCATCAGCTTTTCTCCAGCAGCTACCTACAAGCAGGGTCTTGTCCTACAGAAGGCACAAGGTGTCTTGTCATGGAGCAAACTCCATGTTTGCCATGGGCTTAGATGCCCAGCACGTCTGCAGTCAAATTACAGCACCTACCTCCTGCCTCAGCCACCCACCTAAAAACCTAGAAGGGAATTGGAAAGGCACTGACCATCCAACTGGTGCCTCCAGCCCTCAGCATCCTCCATCACTAAAAAATCAGGAGAGGGCAAGTGAAAATTATGCCCAGCCACCAGGAACCTTTAGAGCCATCCATCAGCTGAACTGCTGAGACACAAATATCTACAGTCTCTCTTTAGCACAGCCTCAAGGCAGACCCCTTTTTTTTAACCCTCCCTCGCTGCTGCTCCCACCTTTTTAATTAGGAACTGGATGCTAATTTCTCCCAGACAAGTTCACAACAACTTGCTGGGCTGAACACAAAAAGATGGCTTCAGTTTAATTTTCCTATGACTACAAGACAGAGGTCTCCAAACCTGTTTGGAAACGATTTTTTTTTTTTTCCTGGCTGGTCTTTCCAGCACTGAGAAGTCCTTTAACAAATGATATCTCTGTGTAGAGACATCTGGGATTAACCAGGCCAGATACATCAAACCTTCACAAGGAATAGCTGGGCTGCACAGGGAGCTATGAATCTCTTTACAGAGCAAACCCAGGAATTAGCCCAGCAATGAGGCTGGTTGGGAAGCCAGTTTGTTAAATAACACTCCTCCAGGAGCAAAAGGAGCAACAGCTTTGCTGTTGGAAGGCTGACTGGGGAAGGCTCCAGCTGCTAACAGAACACAGCTCCCTCCTCTGCTGCTCTGAGAGCCCTCCCTCCCCACACAGAGGCAGCAGATCAGACAGCAAATCTCCCCTCAGAAAGGACATTTGAGGCTGTAATGGCACCTTCAGTCCCTTGGCTTTGCTCCTCTCCACTGCTCAGCAAGCTTTTCTGCCTCACTGGACACACTGGTCCCTGCATGCCCTCAGCTCGAGAGGGGACCCTGGGGAGATCAGACCAGCCCCTCCACGCTTTCAAGCTCACTGGGCTGCATCTCTGTGCAATCCTCAAACCTTGCACATAAGAGCAGCCTATTTTTTCAGTCTCACTGGCAAACTGAGCTGAAAAGCAGTTGGGGAGGAACATTCACTTGGGAAAGCAGGATTTCTCCTTCCCAGCAAGTAGCATTTGCAGGGCAGCAGACAAACTGGCTGACATTTGCCGAGAGCTCTGAAGGCACATAACCCTCTGGAAATGTGCATCATCAGTCCTGCTATTCTTGGCCCACTAAGCTTGTTTGTCTCCCACAAAGCTGTGAGAGAGCACAACTCTTGCACACGTGCTGTCTCCCTGGGAACTAATCCTACGTTTGTCCTCCTTGACTGAAGTGTTCATTTGAGCCCACAGCAAAATTTCAAGGCCTAGAAACACCTGGCAGGGAGTGAAAACAAAGGTCAGGTATCAAGCACCACCTCTCCTGGGGATGTACACCCAACAAGAAACCTTCTCTCACTATGCTCTTAATCGAGGTAAATAGCTGCTCTTGGAGACAGAAGCAATTCAAGGAACTTCCCAGCACATCCCTCCCAAAGCCCTGCTTGGTCCCTTGGCAGGGCAGGGGCTGCAGCCAGCATGGGCTTCCTGCCTTCCCAAATTCCCCCTTTGACATTCCCACTTGCCCCAAGTCTATGTACAAGTCCATCACAGCAATAGCAGTTGTGCTTACAAATAAAACAAATTCATCTAGAAGAGAAAAGGCAGCTGGCATCTGCTCCCTGCCAGAGCCCACAGCAGACATTTCTACATGTTTTATAAGGCTCTTTTCACTCCCTTTCACTCCACATAAAGAGACTGCATGGATGATCAGTGGCATCAGGCACACAACCATGGAAACATTTAGGTGGAAGAGACTTTGGATGTCTTTGGTCCAACCCCTCTGCACAAACCTTACAATTTCCAAGTTAAAACAGATTATGCAGAGAGGCACCCAGCAGGTGTCTCCCAGGATGGAGATTCCCCACCTCTCTGGCTCACAGGAGCCTTCATCTGCCTTTAAAGTTACCAGACACATATTTGTCAGCTACAAAACAGGCTCCAAAAGATAGCATGTGCCATGATCCTATAGTCCTTGCTCTGTAAGTTAACCTCAGCATACAGCTTCAACGTCCTTGGCTCTTTGAAAAGAGGAAAAAGGCTCCTATTGTGGTTGGTGTTTGTTTTGAAGCAGCCATGTGTTGAACCAAAATGCCAACTGTTTCATAGCATACAGCAGAAAGGCACTGAGGTTATCTGCCCTGCACATACAAGTGCCAGAAGATGGGTAACAGACCAAGAATCCCAGAGAAATAAAAGCAACCTCTTTTAGCAACCTTTATCTTTGGTCCCTTTTCTTCATGGCCTCTTGCAGTCCTACAGCACCAGGCAGGCAATGTCAAGGCCATGGCATCACCACCATCTGCTTCCCTGCCTGGGCAATCAGCTGAATATAAACACAGCACATCAGAGATGGGCACCCAGACAGTTGATGACACAAACCAAAGGGATCAGCCAGGAAATAGTAAAGAGAGGCCTGAGTAACAAACAGCCTGGCAGAGCATGTTGTAAATGGGCTGATGAAAAGGAAAAAAAGGAAAAGGGTTCCCAAAGCACCCAAGCCATACCACAGAGGAAAGGTCAGAAAGCAGGGAACATTCCAGAGTCAGGCCAGCTGTAAGTGAACCCAGCTCACAGCTCAGAAAAGCAGAGCTGTAACACGTACTGAGTGCCAAGATTTGCTCAGCTAATATATGCCAAACAGCAGCTCTATTTGTTTTCCACTAGATGAATAATCCTTTCTATCAGGATGCAATCAGGAGCCTAACTCCGATTTAGCTGGGACAGCCTTTCTTCTGATTAGGAACCTGGAAATTTCAGCTCAGCCACTCACAAGTTTCTTGCTTGCAGGGAGATTGTTTATAACAGCCCAGCAGATTAAATACAAACATTCACTGCAAAAATCAAAGCAAAGTCAGAGCTGCTGCTCGCCTCTTTATACAGCTGCAGAGCATTTTAGTTGAGGGAGCAGAGCAAAGGATCATTCTTTTGCTGATCCCCTAAAATTAAAATTATGCAACTGCTTTGTATCACTCATTGCCATCCAAATTTCAATGATTAAAGATATTCATTTCTTTCTGGAGTCAGGGCAAAACAATGAGGACTTGCCACCTCCATATGCCTGCACTTTGGACTCTTCTATACAACCACTGCAATGGCAGAGTGCAAAAACCAAAATCTCTCCTAACACTTGATAACTGAGCCTAGAGGGGTACAGCTCACAAACAGCAGGGCCAAGACCTGAAACAAATACAAGTCCAGGATATGGGGAAAACAGGGAGGAGGATACAATGGTGGAAGTACCAGATTCCTGAAGCTAATAGCAGTATGGATGCCCTGTGGACAAAAAGTTCTGCATGCTGGATTTCCATCACGCTATTAGTTGGGGGTCTGAATGTTTAAGGTTGTCCTCTACCTTCCTAGAGGGGTTTGACTCTTACCAATATGCAGTAGAGGTTCTTAATTCACTCTGCCTTAGGGGAAAAAAAAAAAAAAAAAAGAGCTGTATCCTAATGATAAATAGCAGACCCAAGCTGAACACGGGACCACTGTGGAAGTCACTGTCAGAAGTCCAAGACAGAAAAGCAAAGGTCTCTCTCCAATCTCCCTCAAAAGGGAATGATTCCAAAGTGCTTCCTACCTTCTGGGTAGTAAATCAGTCACTTGCAGACCAGCCAGGTCTTTGAGAAAGAGTCAAATCTCCACTGCAAACACCAGACAAGCTCCAGATGTCTTCAGCACAGGGCTGGCTGAATTATCCCCACCCAGGAGTTAGCTAAACACAGTTTAACTCATTTATCTGCTTAGCCCAGAGTGCTTTTAAATCCCCACATATTGATCCAAGTTGCCAGAGCTGTTTTTTTAACCCTTGAGACCTCGAGATGCTAAACACTGACTGAGAAAGCATTTTTAAAAACACATATCTTATTTTCTTCCATGTTTAAATGACTGTGAATGAACTGCTCATCCATCCTTGCTACTAGCTCTTGCTAGGAGTAGGGTTCATTCAGCTCCATTTTGCATGCAATTCCTGCTTGAAATACTGAGCTGAATCAACAGATTCTGTCCTGAAGAAAAAGGGAGGAAAAGACAGCCCTGCCCCAAACCTCTGTGCATCACACAGTCTTAATCTGGCTCTGCAAATGAAGGGCAAGAAGCAGGACTGAAACAGAACAACTAATAAATTGGCATAAACTGCTGGCTTTTGAGGCCTGGTATGCCCCTCCTAAATGAGACATCCAAACCCACCTGGCTAAAGGACTGTTCCTTCAAGTACAAGAAGCAATACAGTAACCCCCCTGTTCTTCTCCTGGTCCTGGTCACCAGAGAGCTGTCCATCAGCCCATGGCCAGAAAAGCTCATATCCTAATTAAAGGCAACATTTAAAGCCCAAAGCAACAAAGATAAGAGACTCATTGGCAGCACATTGCAGGTGACAAAAATACAGAAGCTTCCGGTAACAATTCTTTGAAGGGAAAACTAAAGTTTATAGGAATCACTACTGGAAGACTCTTAGGGGAAAGGGTTAAATATTGTCAATTGGAAGATTTAAGCATTGCCTGGGAAATGTCAAATGCTGTCAAGATATGACAATGCTCTCTGTAGTGATGCCCTAGCAAAAGGCTCATCTCTGAGAACACAGACTGATGGATCATCAGCCCTGCCAACAGCAAGTAGTTTACTAGCAATTGGTACAGAGAGTACAGCAACCTCAAAAAAAAAAAAGGTCACTTCACCAAGACATCCAGCATCTCCCTCCAGTACCCACAGGCACATCTGCAGCCCAGCCCTTGTGTCAGGAGTCCTCTCAGAACATCCAGTCAGTGCTTTCAGGCTTCCAAACCCTGGCTTTCTGGGAGCTGCACTCAAGCCACTTCAGGAAAAAAAAGATTTAGATGTTCCTTAACTTCATCAGCAGACTTCCAGGAATTTTCTCACCTCAGAGAAAATTAAATGAAAGGAACATTTTTATTCATTTGCTCCACAGCAAAATAAAACCAGCCACTACAGCAATAAGACAGCTATCACTGGAGTAGAGCTCTTCAAAGCCCTGAAATAAATAGCCTTGCCTCTAGCTTCCAGCTGCACTGAATTGCTTTACACCACCTTACACAAAACCCAAAATTAAATGCCTCCTACAAGTTATCAAAGAAACAGCATTAAAAACGTTATTGATGCCCACAGGATTAGGCATTAGCTTCTAAATTTCCCATCCTTTGGTCTCCAGAGCAAATCTTCAAGTCCAACTCAAGCCCAGCATTAGGCTGGTCTGCTGAAATGGTAATGAAAGTGCCTTCAGCAAGATCAGACAGACCATAGAATATTCCTTCCTTATTAGTTCAGGTTCTGCTCTGACCAGCTTGATTCCCACAACAGCCACTTGGCCTGTGGCAGCTGAACAGCCACAGAGCCTGAGCAGCAGATGGGGCAAAGCCTGGGGAAGAAAAGCAGGTGTGAAAGAGACTGACAAAGCGAGGAGCACTGGGATCTGAATGTCACACCATCCCTTCAGAAATGTCCCCATCTGGCTCCAGAACTATAGAGGCTGATGCTCCAAGGAGACACCTGATGCTTTCTCTGCCCTTGCTTGGCACGTCAATATTTAAGCAATATTTAAGCAATAGATGCCTTTACATCACCTGCAAGATATCCTTTGAAGGGAAACAAGGAGGGAGAAAGAGATGGGGAACAATATACTTTCCAAGGAAGATGAAAAGAATCAAGGCAAACCAATCCAGGTCCTAGACATTTCTTTATCTTTACAGATGTTACTATACAAGGAATGGCATAACATTAAAATCCATTTCACGGGGAGAAGAGAGAAGCTTTGGCAAAGAGCACAAAGGACAGTGCTGCAAAGTCTTTCAAAGCCAGTGGAGCACACCTCCTCCTGGGGGTGGCCAGCTCTAATTGCCACATTGCTACCCAGTAATGATAGGAGGAAGGGAGTCAGGACAGCTGCAGAAAGTAAATGAGACTTCTCAAAAGGAGAAAAAAGGAAAGAAAATAACTAAGATCTTTTTACCATGCTATTTGAGACAAGAACCATCAAAGCGTGAGAGTCAGTGATGGACAGCTGGGGAGAACAGTCAGGATTCAACAAAACTGTTCAGACAGAATAAAATCAGAGTGAAAATTAACATTAAACAAAAGAAAGAGTCTTTTGCTTTGCCATAGAGGTAACACTGTGTCACAAGGTAAATATTCTGCTGCCCAGATGCAAACCAAGACCCCACTTTTCCTGAGGGTGACTGCCACAGCTCTGTAGGAGGGTAAGGATTGGACACCACCTCTTCTCTAGCTGGGAAAGAGAAGCTCCCTCCTGATCTGACAGGTTCACTTTGACAGGCATCAGAGTGGGCTGTCCTGCTCACAGTCTATGGTAGGATGGGCAATTGTTCATGGGCTTGTCAGAGCCACAGAGGAAGCTAAATCCAAGATCAGTCACCCCAACTCTCCTTTCTGCTCTAGTTTCATAAAGGTATGGTTTTGAAAACAACTCTGACTTACCTTTTGTGCCAATGATTCCATCTCCATCAGGGCTGGCTCTCTTTTCTTAAGTAAAAAGGAAAGGGCAGAGGAAGCCTGACTGAACAAGTTGTTTGCCTTCTAGGGGGGCATTTGCTCAGCCTTCCACCACAGGGAGGCAAATTAACTTCTGCTGCAAGGGCAGAGAGTTCAGCACAGCTCTGCTAGCAAAGAGCTTGGCCCAGGTCTCCCTTGTTTATTCCTGCTTTTTAACAAACATTCAATTTTAAAGTCAGGATTTTAAAAAAGGGGGCATCCACACAGCTGAGGAGACACAGGATTCCACTCCCTCCTCCTGCCTTCCACAGCAAACTTAACACCCAGGAAAAAGAAGACTTGGGAGTCAACAGATGCAACATGTCATTTATTCCTTACAGCTGCCCCTGTTCTTTCCCCCATATTATTATGGGCAAAATATATGGCAATTACAGTCCCTCCTGCTGGTACATTCTCCACCAGCTTTTGAAGTGCAGCTCTGAAGCAGAGCTCCATCTAAATAGAGCCAGCTTTGACATCTGCATCCCAAAGCTCAGTGGGAAATGGGCAGCTCAAATCCTTAACAAAACATCAAGCAAGCCACCTAGGACACGGTGCCCTGTGCTGACTCCCTTCACCACATCAGAGGTGACAGTGTCATTTGACAAATTGCTCCTTCTTGCTTTACAGGACTCTTATGTCACAGCATTGCCTCCAAAGTTTCCCATTTCCCCTACAGATCAAGGTTACCTCAGCATTTAAACATCAGACAACAGGTTCACCTGACACTTTAGAGTCAGCTAAGGTGCAGCTCAGGTCCTGCACAATTTACAGTGCTCCTGGAAGCTGGTGGCTACAGCTCAGGTAGCTCAGAAAAATCCCTGCTCTGGGCACAGCCTTGTCCACCTGCCAGAGCCCCCACACAGTCCATTGGGTCTGAATGCAAATTTTTCATTGCCCTTCAAGTCCCAGAAGGCCAGGACTTGAAAGGGACACCCTAAGGACACAGTCAGAGTGACCCTGGCTGTAGTGAGGGAATAAAATAAGTTAGATAGAACCTAACATCTCTTCCAGTTAATTTCCAGAAATCCTCAAACAACAGAGAATTATTCCACACAATAACTTCTGCAGCCTGGGGAGATAGAGCCATGCATTTGAATACACACAACCAGGGTGCTCAGGCTTGTATCTGGGTGCTCTGCATTCTTCTCTCTTCATTTGATTCCTCAGCCCTAAATTTTGGCTCTGCAATAATTCCCCAAATAGTCAAACTACAGTTTCAGGCATCCCATTACCTGAGGAGGATATGGTCCTTGAAGTGTGACTGAGCATAATTCAATCTTTCCCATAAGAAACAATGGACAGAGGAATGTATGCAGGCATTCCAGACATGCACACAACCTGAGCCCACAGGGATAGGAAGATGGATAGACAAGCAAGACCACTGGGGTTGTCAGCTGCCAATTCAACACCTGGTAATGACAAAAGTACAAAAGGAGATTCTGCTTTTAAAGTACCAAGAACTAACTTCTTATTAGTCTGAAGTTGAGTGGAAAATCCCTTTATAATGCAAAATTAAACTTCATCATGTCCTGGTGACCCTGTCTGACCCATCTTCAAACACATCATCCTTCTGGAAGATCTCAGCTGCTTCACCTGCGAGACTGAGCACCGTACAAATCTCTCACAGCCAGTGGCCCTGCTGCCTCTTCCAATCCATTACATTTTCATCACCACCTTCCCATGCCTGCTGCTCACCGAGGACAATTAAGGATGAAGGATGAAGAATAGCAGGACAATGACAGCAGTAACCAGAGCAGGGTATTAAATAGCTGACAGCAGAGCTCTGAAACAGAAGGGACAGACAGCGAGGTGTTACTGTACACAAGCTTCCACATTGCAAATGCAGTAGAGACAGGGCCATAATCTGCTTCCAGGCATGGAAAACCCAATCCCCTCAGCAGCAGCAGCACTACTCACAACTGCAAACTTTCTTATCTAAGTCTTAAGGACAGAGGAACTTCACTTGGATCCAGATCCAGCTCAGCTCTGAGCTGTGCTGCCATTTTGAGGTGTTCTCTCTGCTGCAGGGCATTCTCAGCATCAAGGCACAAAACCCTAAACCAGAACATTTACACACAAGGCTGGGTGCAAGCATCCTGGTGTCCTGTTCCAAAAGTGAGCTGCAGAGCAAGGAAGTCTGTCTTATTCTCAGAGAGCTTGCAATAAGCATTAACAATACGTGCACTACCACCTGAACTACTTTGAGGAATCCTTCCCACCCCCACCGTCTGGTTCACCAAGTACAAAATACCTGCTCTGGATCAACCTTTACTGGCTTCCTTCTCCCACACTGCCAGTTCCAGGTTGGACATCACCACTTGCCAGTCATGACTTGCTTTAAAAGTGGGTTTGTTTTGCATGTTACGTTCTATGTTTGCTGTGGTACTTTGCGCTTTCAGGCTTGCGTTTTCACAATCTTCTTAGCAGTTACAGGCACTAACAAAAACACACAAAAGAGAACAAAAAGCTCTCCTAATTCTAACACAAATAGCCTGGGATTTCATGAAAAGTTCAATACTGAAAGGAAGTGAGGAAGATTTAAAAGATCGTTCTGCAGTTAAGAGTGCACAAAAATAACACAGCACAACTGTAGAAAGTCCCAACAAAACCTGCAAAGCCCTAATTCATGTCTTGCTTTTCTTTCAACCCTCAGCTTCACATGAGGCTGAGTCCATCCACACACCTGTCACACCTCCCCAGCAGCAGCTTTCAGACATATGGACCCCTTACACCTCGTTAGCCAGTCAGGCCCTGTTTCAGTAGCATCACTGCACCTCGCTCTGCCCTAGTCAGGGTCAAACATCAGCATTTCCATTTGGCCATGCTCATAAGCCAAGACTCTACTGCAGAGGCCTGGGAAGGCTTCTTGGTACACAGACAGCTCCTCTGGAATTAATGCACCTTTCATCAACAAAGTCTTAATATTTCAGCAGGAGCCAAGACTTCATGTGTTGGCCCTATTCCAAAAATTTGGGCTACTTACATCACATGCACTAGATTCAAATAAAGCAGCATTATGGTTTAGTTAATTTTTTCTGCTCCATATATCTCCACAGGCATAAGAAACAGGCTTCTGAATTTGAAATGGAGCCTGAAGTTTCTGCAAAGCTTCACTTCCCAAAAAGCAAATATTTACATCCACTAGCACCAGCTGCCTCTTTTCTTTTTTCCTCCGTTTCATTTCTAGATGCATTGTTGGTACATCTGCTCTATTAATTAAAACTGATTTACACAAGACAAAATAGAATCATTATTACAAGCCTTGAGTGCAAACGAGTGATGTCTAAAATTGCACTGACATATTCCAAAATTCCCATGTCCCATTTTTGCACCTTTCCTGCTTGAAAAGTGTTTTGCTCTGTTCAAATCCACTGGGCATTCCTAGAGCTGAAAACCAAAATATATTTCAGCCTAACCTGCCTCTCCTGACTTGCTCTTAGCTCCTGCCACAAATGATTAACACAGTGGGGAATGAGGGGAAGGCCGGTGATATTTGGCTGTATGTTTTCATGATCTAACCATTTTTCAGGCTCATCTTTAGGAGAGCAAGGAGTAGTTTAGCTTCTGGCCTCTAGCTTAGGTGATGTAGTTTAGCTTCTGGCCTTAGCTGACCTGGCAGTGCATAGCAAGGCATAACCCAGCACACGCCTGCTAAAGCAACGCAGTGCAACAGCTCTGAGGAGCAAAGAGCTTCCCCATGGTGATCCCCACAGCCACAGGTGTCCTTCTTCTTCAGAGAGTGCTACTGGCCTCACTCAGGTTTGCCTGTCATCAGTGACCCAGTGGCAACTTCAGGTCAGGAGGGCTCCTCAGCAATCCTTGCCTTTCATTATCACACCCTCTGAAAGGTGACATCTTCCAGACATGGCTCAGAAGGGCTTGAGGTGGGGAGAGAAGAGCACAGAGATAGCACAATTTCAATTTATGCCCCCCCTGGAAAAGAAAACACCCCTCTACCAACTACAAAGAAGGTTCTGTCCATGTTTCTCCAACACTTTTCTGACACCCTGCTGGCCATTCCAACAGAACCTTGCTCTCACAGTCTCTGTAGGACACATCAGCCACAGGGGCCATCTCATTCCCCATGCCTTGATCCCAGCTTCAATTTAATCTCTGCTGTGAAAAGCCACAGAAGTGGAGTCCTTAAAACTCATCTACCTTCAAGGGAAAAAGTAAATATACAAGTTGGCTCCAAGAGCAGATGGTGTCTAAAGGAAATTATGATAATTAAGCATCCGAGTTGTAGATTTCCAAGGGACTATTCCACTCCAGCACCAGACCTCTAGGCCAGTGCAGCAGTTAAAAGTTTCACCACACTTTATTAATTGCTAATTACCGCTTCATTACTTCCACTGATGCTCCTGAGACTGCTGCTGTCACTGTTTCCTTCAGGGGTCACTTCAAAACTGCAGAGAGTGATGTGATGAGTAAGGTCAGTTAGTGGAACATAAATAGGTCTCAGCTGCTGCATGTGCTCAGCCCCAAACCAGCTCTGAGGCCTGTTACACTCACTAAGCACAGTTTGTCATTGGGATCGTACAAGAGGATTCAGAATTTGTCTAATTTACAATTGTACATTTGTAAATTCATACAATTTACATTTGTAACTTCTGTTCTGGCTTCCTTTTGGTAAAACCCACTGTGCCACCATCCAGCCTAAGGAGCAGTGGCTGTCCTGCCTGTCCCCTCTGTAATCTAGTGAGGAACTAGTCAGAGTGAATTTACATCCGAGTTTAATCCATTTCCTACTCAAACTCTTCTCTCCAAAAAGTCTGAGCAAATCCAGTCAGAGTCTGGTCTCAAGTTTTTGCACACAGCACAGCAATACTGCTGGGAATTGAAAGTTGGACAATATCCAGAGCTTTGAACAGGTTTCCAAGTCTGAAAACAATTTTCAAGCACAGAACTTTCACAAAGCTACTCACATAATTAAGAGCCAAACCAGTTATATGAATATAAATTTATGGGCTAATACTACCCTGTTTCATAATGGAAACAAAGTTAATTTGGGTTTTATTCAGTGCCAATGCTATTAACTATGCATCTTAAGCATAACTGAACTTCTCCATAAATCTAAATTTTGTTAACACCCTGAAATCAATTACTTTGTGATTTATAGTTAAGACCATAGTGCTGACAATTATTAAACACCAGCCTCCTCTGGTGTTTCCACAAAAAGTGCAAGCTCACCCTAGGTGTGGACCAGCCTCTCCAGTGTTCCCAAAGAGCAAAAGTAAGTTTTTGAACTAGCTTTCCTTTAACCCCCAATACATTAGCTGGATCCAGGCCCCTTCCAGTTTGTGCTATCACTCAATGCCAGTTCAAAGAGCTGCTATGTGGTTCTCAGGTGTGACAACAAGCTTCTGTTGTCAAATATCACCATTCCCACCAGCCAGGAATCCTACAGCCATCCCAGCCCTAGGTGCACTAATCCCAAACACACCCTGTGCTACTGATCCACTCCATGCAGGGCTCTACCTGCTGTCTGCACAGCTGGCAGCATGGGTTGCTCCAGCTGCATGGCTGGGTACCACCAGCATTGCTGCAGCAGTGAAGGCAGGGAGCTGCTCAGAGGGCTCACACAATTCTGATGGCCCCACACTCCTCTGCTGAACACTCATCTGTCAGAGCACACCATTATTTGTGGGGACATGCAGCTATTCAGCAGCCACCTTGGAATTAGGTTTAATTGTGACCCCAAGACAGATTTCATTACATTTCAACTCAATGGTGTTGAGTTGTGCTCTCTCATCAACCTGGGGCAGTCAACTGATTATAAAGCAAGTATTTAATCACCTTAACCCTCTAGAGACTTAAATTAAGGCACTTCACTACAGTCCCTTTATTCCTTAGTCTTAATTGAGGTTTCATTACCCACTGGCTACAGGGTCATTGTTTTGAGGCACAGGTACCTGACAGCTGAGGACCTGGGGCTACCTTGGCATGAGCTTTCATTTATATCAGGCAGCATTTGCTCATTCATCTCTTTGATACCCAGATAATGATCTCTGGCTTCAGCAACAAATAAGTTTTGAATATTGATTCACTTTCACCCTGCTATCCCCCAATCTAAACAAATCAATTCACCAGCAAGTGACAGGCACTTCCCCTGCTATCCCCCAATTTAGATAAATCAATTCTTTAACAAGCGAGTCATCCCCATTTAGTAAAGCACTATGAAAATGCACTTCAATAAATCTCTTCAAGTTTCCTACAGAGGAAAAAATATTGTTTTAATATACAATTTCATATTATTGCTTTAATATAAGGAGTCATTAACTGTGGTGCTCTAGTGCAAGTTGTATTACAGGTAAAATTTCATCTCCCCAGTCTCGATGGGGGACACAGAGGACCTGACACAAGACAGAAAAAGGACATTTGTTAAACAGCTGTTCAGCCAGGGAGAAAGATAATTTGCTTTGGGCTCAGTGCTTTGTCTTTGCTTTCAACACCAACTATTTAAACTCAAAAACTGCCAGGCATGCTAGCATATTAAGATCTATCAAAATTCAAATAAGATGCATAATCTAAATAATGTAGTGTATAAATTGACTTTAAGGACTGAGGAAGTTGCATATGCATCTTTTAAGGTCTGTAGCAGCAAAATGAAGACATCCATATTTTCCCTTCACTTTCCAATCTGTCATTTCATGTCTTTAGGCACTGTTTTTATACTGTTATATTGGGAATGCAAATATTTCATAAAACTTTTTATAAGCTTGAATACAATTCTAAGCATTTACATTTCCCTGTAATTCAGTAAAACCATAAACCCATTAAACAATATTTCTACCAAAATCAACCTGACAATCCCCGTAAGGAGCACTTCCAACCCAGTCTCCTGTTTCAAGGATGCTTCCGAAGTCCTCACATCCCCTGAAGAACATTTTGACACTAATATCCAAAGTCTTCAGCTTCACTAAAACCAAGAGAGGCAAGGCTGTCATGCAGTTCAGCACCCATTCAACTCCACTTCTTGCATAAAGATTTCCCCAAGAAACACCACTGTACAGAAATGAAGGTATCAGAACAGGATTTCCTGTGTCATCTCACACCTCCAGGACAAAGAATGATCTTCCCCAGCTCTCTAATTTGGTGCTTACTTCCAAAAAGGCAGGCAATGGGAAAAACACATTAGCGCTGATAATTGCCATCAAAATGAGTTAGCAGACAGTTTTCCAGACAAACTGGATGGCCAACCCAAAGACAGTCACCTGGAACCCCTGGCAGTGCAGCAGAGCCAGCCCTGAGGAACAAGGCACACAGCTTTTTCTCAATGACACCACTCACTGAAGGCAAGCAATTAGGATGAGAACATTTGGCTAAGAATAAATAATAGACTTTGCAGACAAAAGTACAGTGTATAACAACCTTGTCCTACCAGAGCAGTCGTCACAGCCAGGAGAAACTGAAGATCCTTAAGACAAAATCCTTGCTGCAAAGAGTTACAGGAACCACAGAGAGACATGGATTGTCAGGCTCAGTGACAAGGGAACTGTGTGCAGGCCTCCTCCACTGCTTTGACATCTGCAAGTGGAATCTCTCTAAGCTGGTAAACGCCAAAGTTCAAGTTAGAGAGAAATGAAGACAAGTATACCCTTCACTCATGAAGGATGGATAAACGACAAGATGAGGAAAGCCTGGCTAAAAAAAAAAAAAAAAACCACAAAAAACAGAACTAACAAAAGCATTTAAACCTTTCCAGGCTCCCCTAGTGCATTTCATTGATTTCTTCCATATCTGGTAAAGAAATATGTAAACAGCAACACTGAAAACCTAAAATAAAAGGCTTTATTTTCTCCAAACAGCATTTGTTCTCCCTTTTTTTTAAAAAAAATATTTTAACACTTTCAATATTTGTCAATAAAATGAAAATATACAGCAGCCATGTAAATCAACATCTTTTCTTCTACTTCAAAAAATATGTGCATCCTTTACATCAAAAGCACACATTGATTACTTACAACACAAAAGCTTCATGGCTGTACAACCCTGAGGGTTCCCACACCAACATGAACACATTTGTGTGCACAAGAAAGGCAGCGCACAACTGGTGAACTGTTTGTTCAGGTGGTAACACCTCAAAGCCTTTGTTTTAAGGATTTTTAGCATGGAAAGGCTGGCAAATCCCAGCAACTGCATTTTATGAGCCTCTCAGGGCTGGTGGAAGTTTCCTGCATTTAAATGTCTCCTAAAGGTTCTGCTTGTTACAAGCCTAAGTGTCTACAGCCACTGGCTAATTCTTTTAGCAAATTTCATTCTCGAGAATTGAGCTAAGCTTTGGACCCATAAGAAGTCACAAGAGAGGGCTTGATGGCAATCCAAATTATTGCCTGAAGAGTAAGCAATGAACAGCCAGAAGCTGAGCACTTCTCTGGCATAAACAGCTCCATTTGATCCTTCTGTCAAGTGACTGAAGTGCACAAAGAACTGGAACTCAGGATATCAGCATGGCATTCACAAAGCAGCTGCAAGAATGAGATGGAGAAACCATTATCAGGCTTTGGCAAGGAAATTTTCATCTCAGTCCTCACTCACTGAAGTGCTAAAGAAGAGGCTGATATTCAAAGGCTACGAGGTGAAAATTCATAGGCTCTTGTTTAAGAATGGTAAATGGGGACATGTACCCATAACCACCACCATTTCATACCATCCAACATGGTAAGGCAAGTTACACAGCATTTCCCCCACATCACCTTTAAGAATTCAACCAACTGTAAATTAAAAGGGATGTCAAAAGACAGTTTTTAAGGATGGTAATAGGAGGCTCTGAGGCTTATGCTCACTTGTCAGCCCTTGCTTCCATTGAATCAAAGATTCTATGTTATTCTGCATCCTAAAACACCCAGATCAGTGGCCAGAAATCAAGATCTGGCTTTCTTTTCTCCTATTTCCTACACATACAATATGGTGCACTTCGGATTGATAGTTCAAAACATCCTACCAGCACCCTCAATGTCACACCAGCTTTGCATTAATGTTACCTTCACATTAACAACGTTTTTAACACCTTCTGCCTGCCTGTGAAACAAGGTCTAGCAGCAACAACTCACTCAGTTCTAGAATTATTTAAAGTGGAATGTCACTAGTCATTTGCTGCTGCTGAGCTTGCACAATCAGGTGGAGCTGTCTCTTCGCAATGGCTGTGTTTAAATCCCATAGAAACTCCAACAGCTTGCCCTGGAGGAGAATCTCCATGGGCACGAACTGCAGAACCTGCTGGGGAGAGTCTGTGTCCAGCAAAGAGCTCATCAGTGCATTCAGATGCTGCAGGTACTCCAGAACGGGCGCGGGGAGGCCTCGGTAACCGACGCAGAGCAGAGCGGCGCCGCTGCGCAGGGGCTCCCGCGAGGTCGGGCACGCGAACGCCACGCTCCTGAAACAGCCGTGCAGGATGAAGACCAGGCCGGCTGTGAAGCGTGTCAGGCAGGAGAGAACAGGCAAAACCAACGCATCTCCTGCTGCCAGCTGCGCCAGCGAATGCAGAACACACTCCAAAAGCTGCTGCTGGTACTTTGGTTCTCCATCGTACAGCAAAGAGAAGCTGAAAGTCAGCAGCGTGGCTGCGTCCATGGGCTTTATTTCCATACTGGGCTGGCTTTCTGTGTCACAGAGGATGGGAAAGCCCACCACAAGGCACTTGAATTGGTCACTACAACTTTCATTTAGGACTTCCTGATGGCACCTGGAAAGATCAGACACTTTTGCCAGTATGAGTTCCCCAGGAAGAACTTCACAAGAGTGACAAGGCTGCAGCATTGATATGCTTTTCAGCCTCCCTCCACCCAACTCCTTCACAGCTTCATTAAGATTTTCTAAGACCTGAACATCACAAAATGGAGAACACTTTACTCTTGGCAATCTTTTTCCTTCCAAAATGTACCAAAAGCTACATTCAAGGTTAGAAAATGATCCTTCCAGGATGCACATGTTCCCAACATTATTTACACTATGTTCCTCAGCCCAGTGATTAAAATAGCCCTTTGCTACTTTATCATTCCATGTCAGGGTTTCCATCATCTTCCTTTCGTTGTATGTACTAAAATATTTGTTTCTTTGCCCAAACCATTTTGCATTCATGCTGCAACCAGCCTGGGATTTCTTGACAAGCCAGTTATTTCTGCCAATGGGTTTCATGTGGAACTTCTGCATGAAGAACTCTACTGCACAGTCTCTTAACTTGCTCAGTTTCATCTGCTCTGCTTCTTCCATGTGCTCAAAAAGACGGATATTCTCAGAGATAGTCTCTACCTGACACTTGTGGAAGAACATGCAACACTCTTCATGTGTTTTAAGGAATGATTCTGGAAGCATATGCTGGGAGAAAAGAGCTTTGTTGACCATTTCTGTTCCAAAGTTCTGTGTCATTTTAGGAAGAAGCAGATGAAGGCTTTCTCTGCCCATATAGCGAAGGCAAACTACATAGGCCTCTGAGTTTCCAGCTTTGCTGGTGGCTGGTTTAAAGACATGGACCTCCTCAAAAGAGCAGTTTAGCAGAAAGAGCAGGTTGATAGAACAGTGTTCAAACAGAGTGAACATCTTCAAAACAAAGGAACCTCCAGTGCCCAGGATCATTAAAGCAGTGACTGTTTCACAGTAATGAAGGGGTGAGACAAGAGCTTCCTGCTCACCTGGATTTCCCTGGCAATCAAAGCTGCCATCAGCAGTCACCAAATGGACTGTGGTCATACTGCTCACAAAGCTCTGAAGTCCTGTTAGATGTCTTAATGTCATCACATCCCCAGTGTTATCTGGGCCAAAGTACCACCAAGGTAATGTGTTTGCTATCAGACGGTCATCCATGATCATCATAAGGATGTCATTGGCTTCATGATAAGGGTTTAGAGTATTAGCTACCCAATTCCAGTGGCAAGGGACATGGTGGGACTTCAAGAAGTGGTTAAGGCTGGCTATAAAAGCTCCAGGTGCTTCACAGAGGTGTACAGAATTCAGTTCTCCATCTTGAAGAGCTTCTTCTGGGAGAAGAGAAAAACTGCACAGGATCTCATGAAATTTGCACCATGCCTGGGTACAGAGCTCAGCATTCATAGATTTCTTCACATGAGATATTATTTTCCCTGCTTTATTGGTAAATGAGGTGTGCTGATGCCAATCTTCCAGGTTCTTATCACTCAGTTGGTTCTTCACTTCATTCATTGAGTCCTTCAGAGCCAGGAGTGAGTGAAATTCCACATGATCACATGTAAAAGCACTGCTGGGATCTGGCAGCTTCCATTCATCATTCACTGGCTTAGTATAAGTAAACTTCTTTGCAAAGAGCTTCTCAATTTCAGAAAGTATTTCAGGACTGAACTTTTCAAGGCTGGTCTTCTGGTTAACATAAGGCTGCTTACGTTTATCCATTCTTGGGTGGACTCACAACCTGGACAACATCAGGGGAGAAGAAACCATGTCATTCCAATCACACCAGTACAGAAATAGGAAAAGCTTTTTATAAAAAATAAAAATGTGTCCTGCTTAACAGCTATATTCTAGAACAGAGGTAAATGCTTCATGGAATGACGCACCAATGAGGAATGTAAATGAGGGTTATCCTAAATAAGGTCATTTGAAAATCAGGAAGTTCACCAGTTCAATTGCCCTTCTTGCTATTTACACAGCAAGTGAAGAAGAGTTTGCTGGTGCTTAGCCCTTCACTGACTCTGAATATGAATATTCGGCTCACTGCATGGATCTAAACACTTAAATACAAATATCTCTCTCAATCACAAAAGAGAACACACCACAAGCTCTCCAAATTCAGCAAGTGGCCCAGAAATGTTATCATCTGATTATGGCAGTGTTTATCTGAGAGCTCCAAGTATGGAGGGTGGGGAGCCACAAGCAAAGGCAACTTTGAGAGGTAGCATAGCTAGCACAGCTGCTCTTCCTCCAATTTCCCAAGTGGGAACAACCCTCCCACCTCTTCCACCAGACCCAGTATAATGCTGGGGTAGCCCCTCGTTGGCACCCTCGAGAACTGCCCCTCAGCTGAAGGGCCCTGGAGGGAAGCTGGACACCAGCCAGTGAGCAAAACCTTTCCCTTTCTCTGCTCAGCGTTACCGCTCTCTGCCAGGTGACTGCAAACCCTTATGCCTTCCTTTAATGACGAAAAAGCTGTGATAAACCTGAAGTGAGATGACTTGGTTGCAGCTGTGGTCAATGGGAATATGTGCTTGACGTTAAAGAAGAAAGTAGTGCTAAGTGCTGTGTTGTGAGTGGGTAAAGGCCAACAAATACGAGCACACTCCACACAAAGCTGACAAGGCTGCTGCAATCTGCTCCACCGCTCAGCACAAAGCACACAAGTGACAGGCACTAACCAGAAATCAGCCAGCCAGCAATTTATTCCAAAATAAAATGTTCATTTAAGCAAAATAATTCAATCAAAATTACCACCCGAGATAGGTTGAGAGATTTCCTATCTCTTTAACCATCCCTCAAGCCTTCCTATTCCCACAAATGAAAAATACAATGACCTTAAGTGTTACATAAAAACGGAGTTTGAGAAAATATTGGATTAAAACTGAAAGAGCTGAGAAAGTTTGGAAACAATGGCCACCCTCAGCACTTTACTCTTCCCCTCAAGCCCATGCAGCATCTCAGGCCACAGCCCACATCTGTTTGCCCTCATCACCATCAGCCCTCTGAGGAGAAGAGAGGCACATGGTCACACACACAGCTGAGGTTTCATCTTGCTTTTCCCCAGTTTAAGGCCTTTCAACGGGCAGGTTTAATTTCACTATCCTCCATGCAGCTGTGCTCTGGCTTTAATCTCATCCTTTCTTGTAGGATGTTCTGGGTAAAGAGGAAAACTGGGAAAAACAGAACATTGTGCCCTTGTCTAGTTAATTTCATTTTAAACACCAACTGTGAGTATGCGCTTTTAATTACAGCTCACCCCAATTATTCACAGAAGAGGTTTGGGTTGGAAGGGACCTTAAACACCATCTCATCACAACCAACTGCCATGGCTAAGGAACACCTTTCACTAGACCAGGTTGCTCAGACCTCCATCCAACCTGGCCTTGGACACTTCCAGGGATGGGGAAGCCACAGCTTCTCTGGGCAACCTGTACCAGGCCCTTACCACCCTCACAGGGAAGGATTTCTTCCTAACATCCAATCTAATTCTCTCCTCTTTTAGTTTAAAAACATTCCCCCTTGCCCCACCACTATCTGCCCACGTAAAAAGTTACTCTCCCTTCTTTGGTACATGCCTCTTTTAAGTACTGGAAGGGGCCCTAAGAGCTCCCCAGAGCATTCTGCAAGGCTGAACAACGCCAGCCCTCTTAGCCTGTCCCAGAGATGCTCCAGCCAGAATACTAACAAGCTCAACCCTAAATCCAAGCTCACTCAGCACACAGCAAGAACAGGAAAACGCCTGCTTTTTCATCATTTCCAGACCCCTTCCGGCCAGGACCGGGCTCTGGGCTCAGCCCCACCGCGCAGCTCCGCTTCCTCACCCATCCCCGCGCTCCGCTTCCGGCCCGGCCGCCTCTCTCCGCCGCGCCCGCCCGAGGCGCCTCCCCGCGCCGCCTGCTCCCTACGCGAGGCCGCGGCTGCAGCGCGGCCTGCAGCGGCTCCCGTTCTTACCCGGCGGGAGCGCACCCAGCCCGGCCCCTCGCCCGCCCGGCACGCCCTCCCCTCGGGGGGCACCGCCCTGGCCCTGCCCGGGAGGGCTCCTGCGGTGCGGCTTTGCCATCGGCGGCGGGGGCGGCTCGCAGCCCGGATGGGTGAGGAGCAGCTGCGTCCCGCGCAGGCCGGGCAGGCGGCAGCGCGGCTCCTCGGCTCCAACTCCTAAAGAGGAGCTCAAGAGCGGCTGTTTCTCACGAGGAAAAGGGAGCAGAGGAGCCGCCTCCGAGCAGCGGGGCAGCCCAGCAGGACAAGCGTTGCTAGAAGTTACGCCCGCAGCACTTACCAGCGCTAACGCTGACAGGTTGCTCAGGAAGAACGGAGGAGAAAGGCTGTGTTGGGATGTGTGGCCACCCGCTGGAGAGGCAGGGCTGGGGCTCAGCGCCCTGTGTGTTTTTTCCCGGCGCCCTGGGCCGCCTGCCCTGGGAGCCTGAGCCCAGCGCGATCATCTCCCAGCCCTGCAGGGACCACGGCTCAGCGCACGCTGAGGTGATGCTCCTCCAGAGCTTGCTTTGCCCTCTGTAACCCACAAGGCGGGTACTTAAGAGGACTGTTCACATAGTAACCCACCCTGCTGCCCTTTCTAAATCCCCGGGAAACTTGTTACACTCAGCTTGGGTTAGCAGGAGGCAAGAGCCTTGAAATATTAACAGAGTCATGATGAGCATCACTGAGCATCCATTGCAGGATCCCTGGAAACACACAGACGCTTTAGACAGCAAAACAGCATCTGATCTGCACACAGAAGCAGAAAGGTCAAAGCATATTCGTTATTACAGTAGACAGCAGGTGCAAGTTGCTTTCGAGACTTTGAATATTATGGGGATTTTCCTATATGCAGGTTCAGGAACGTGGCACTCCCCAGCCCTTCTGGGAACAAATAGCCAACAATGGAGCATGAGTAAGCAGAAATCCTTTTGCTTTCATACCAGGCTTCCTGCTATTGATTTTTGCACTCTCACATATTCTTCATGAAGCTCAATCCAGTCCTAAGCCAGAAGTAGTTTTGGTACAGAAATTCAGTGCTATCAGTACTAGGCACTCCAGAACTGATAACTTGAGAAAATTTTGCTTGAAGCCCAGTAACTAAAAAAAAAACAAAAAACAACCCTTTACATGTCCATCTTAAGGCTATAATAATGTATACATAAGGGATCTTTTCTCTCGCTCTAGGTACATGAGAGAAATTGTATGTTAAAGTCATAACTGAACACAGGGATCTATAACCAGACAACTTTCCTCCCCTCTTTTAAACTACTTGCTTGCTTTCTAAAATAAAGCAATATTGCTACAAAATAGAATCTTAAGTATAGAAAAAGCCCAGTGCTGCCTATAAACAGGAATACAGGACTAAAACTCTTTAAATCTCTTGAGGGGAGAAAAAGAGAGAATGTATTTTTCAAGCCAAATCATGTCATATGGACCCCTAATAGTGGTGTAACAAAATGGTGATTACTGGCTGCCTCATCAGAAAGAAGTTTTACCTAAGGAGAAAGAGCTGAGGTGCAGATGGAAGATTTCTCTGTCTCAGTGCCTCTTCACCCTTTGACTGGCCTGTTTGAAGATAACCTTTACTCAAGCAACATCTTTGGCTATGTAAAAGTAGAGGGAGAGCTGGGGCAAATGAATGAAAGCAGGTGGGCAGCTGGTGAGGTGGGCAGCTGAGGGTGTGGTGGGTTCTCCAGTGCCTGATCTGGTCTCTCTTGATTGTACAGGGCACACAGTAATGGCATTGCTAAAATCTTAGTTTTAGCTCATGAGAATTTAAAGTTAGTGGGAAGGTCAAAGGTATGTTACAGTCTGAAATGTTTATGTTTGTAATAAAAGCCTGAGCAGAGCTTTCCTTTAGTTTTGGCTTTCTCACTGATATTTGCAGTGGTGCTGGGGTGTTTTGGTTGCCTTCCTTCTGTTGTTTCTTTGTACTCACACACCAGCCACAAGGTCTGTACTGGCTGACTTCTGTGGGCCATAGGTAATTAAAGTATTGAGTTTAATGGTTGATTCTTTTTAATTTCTTCTTAAACACATCACTTTTCACATGTTCTTGAGTGCTTCAGTGCTTGGATAACATTACCAAGAGAACAGCTACAATTCAGCTCATAGGGCAAAGTAGTCTGTAAGAAAGACTTGACCTTTGCATTTCTACCCTGCCAGGCTTTTACTGTAGCTTGCAGCTTCTCAGTGTCACACTCCCCTGGACTCCTGGAGATAAGGCTCTTCCAAATCACAGGAGAGAACAATTCATCACTGAGCGCATGACAGCACAAGAGTCCTAGCTAAAATAAATATGGTTGAATAGCATGCTTAAGAAAAATGTGATGCTTTTTCTGAAATTAAACTTTCAACTCAGCTTGTGAGCTTCAGTATCCTTCTATGTTTTCTGAAATTGCTTCAATTTAAAGCAGAAATCTGAGTAGACACTTCCGTCTTATGCAAAATCGTATCTCTTTTATTGTTGTTGTTGTTGTAGTTGGTTGGTTGGGTTTTTTTTGGTCCATGTAAGATACTTAAAATGAGAACATACTGAGATACTTAAAATGAGAACTTTCTTCCTGCATTATCCCTGCTTCTATGGAGCTAAACTTCTATCAGCTGATCTTCAGCTGATATTTTCCCAATCAGAGTGTTACCTGTGTGCACAGCTGTGGCACCAACAGCCCCAGATGGAAGCATCTGTCTTTAAGGGAATATTGGGCAGTTAAACACAGGAAGTTAAACATCTCATTAAGAACAAGTAGTCTTGTTTATACCTCTGATTTTTTTTTTTTCTTTTGTAGATATAGGGTATAACTCTACTATGTGATGGAGCTGGGGAGTACTGCTGGGGTGTTTAGGACCTCTTTCAATCATACTGGATGTGTGTAGGGAGTTGTCTGGGAAGACTATGAGCCATGGAATAAACTTCCATGTATTCCATGGCATACCCAGTACTTCTCACCCTGCTTCTAAGGATCAGTCCCAAACCCACATAATTTTGCACTAGATCTCACCATGGTTTTATCTATCACTGTGCTGGATGCAAGATATTTGTCAATTGGGATGATAACATTGATGTGGCAGAGAAGGCTCTCAGTCAGACATGAGAAGAATTATCCACAGTGATTATGTGGATGATTATGGTTAGATTTATTGCTAATAGAATATCCAAACTAAACAGTGTGGTATCTAAATCACAACACTCTCATCTCTTGCAATGTGGTGCACGATGCAGGGACAGCTGGTTGCCCTTAATGAAGTGGGTTGCCATGACCTTGGGGACTGATCTGTAGGGGTCATTCTTCTTCTGCTTCTGGCTTGCAGTCCAAAGTCAGGCAGATTTTTGTTCCACTTTCATCACCAGAGGAATTGCAGCCACTATCTGCTACAAGGAAAGTGAGTTGGGAAACTCCAATAAACAGTGTCTGACGTAGCCAGTTAGTAAAATGACGTACAATTGACTAACCTTTGCTTCTTTAAACAAAAATCACTGAAATGAAAGGGAAAACCTATCAACTGTTCAATAATGTTATTTTTGCACCACAGACAAGATAATGAGGAAGCATTGATCCTGTTGGAACAGCACAAATACATCCTGACAGACCACAACTACCAGTGGTAGTATGTTCACCTACTGACCTCCAGAAATCAGTGTTTTCCAAAGGGGGCTTTGGGGAAATGAAGACATGGTCCTGAGACCTACTGAAAGGTCTGGCATTTCACTGTGTGAAAGTATTACCAATTATTGAAGAGGAAACCAGACCACAGAGCAGGATAAACTTTGGTCCTGTGTTGTTTTGATATGAGTAAGTGACCTTCCTAGGGAGAATTCATATTCTTCATATGGAGAAGCATATTGGAGCCCCAGGCCAGCAGCTGGCTCTGGTGCCAGGATATGAACTGCATTTACCTGTGTTGAATAGGGAAATATATGTATTGTCAAGGATTCTTAGTGATACATGGAGCTGTGTAGTATAATTTGATTATCTGAGAATTGTTTTCTTCTGTGACAAGCCTGAAAGCATTTCTTCCTTATTCCTTATAATTTTTAGTTCAAGTTATTTGTGTTTATTGTAGGCCACAGGAGTACCTGGCCTTTTTTAGTCTCTAGTCCGCCAGGATCTGTGGTTTCTTTTCCGCTTATTCTCGCTATGGATTGTTTCAGCCCTCCACCACACTTTTCCCTGTACTCTCTGATTTTTTGCCTGCCTCAAAGCACTTCCACATTGAAAAACCCATCCTTTCATCCCAAGCCTGACATACTGCTGATCTCTGGTTGTGCTGTTTGTATCCCTTCAGAAGGTTCAACTCCTTTCCCTCAAATCCCCAAATAATCCCTTTTATACACTTTCTGTCTAAGTTCCTTGCCACAGGTGCTCTTGCTTCTACAAACTCCCATAGCCACAACCCCAGTCTTACCCTTTGCTGTTTGGTACATCTCCTAGAGCTGGAAGATGGAAGTGTTGGCTGGTATTAGGACATCTCTGCTCTTTTACTGATTTCTGTGGTATCATTTATTCACAGGTTTCGTCAAGTTGCTTCCTCTTTCTGCCTGAGTCGTATAAAGATGGTGAGGTTTTACAGAGCAGGCATATAATTTGTGAGTGCTGTGGCTGCTTCCCTACCAGTAAACATCATAAACCCTTTACATTAACTGATCTCTGTCCTAAAAGCCTTTTCCCACTGCCCTCACAGGAGGCTATTTAGGACTGCACATTTTGGCCAGCTGGAAGCTTTTTTCTGACGTCTGGCCTAACTGAACACGCATCTCCTCGGTTTCCTGCTGCCTGTCTTAAGTTTCTGTGTCTCTCCTGCCTCCATGGCAACATTTTCAGGCTGTCATGGAAGCATTGCTTTGCTCTCATTTTGCTCAGCTAACCATGACAGGCTCTTTGAACGTCTGGTTTTCTGTTCCCCTGGCCAGCCCTTTGCTGCATTCACTGTGGTCAGAGGTCTCTTTCCTGTCAATGTACAATGAGCAGTATGCTCAGCACTCCAGGCAGATCTTGTTAGAGATTGTTATTAAAATGATCTTTTGGGGAATAACTTTTCTGGTATATAATTCAATTTTATCTACCTTTCTTGTGGCTAGTAACACTCCAGTGGCTGTCTGACTAGCCAGTGTACAGACAATAATGAGTTTCCCAAACAAAGCCTTTCCAAATTGCTGAAAAATTCCTGATTAATTCTTGGCAGTAATTTTTAATCAAACCTGGAACAAGTGCTTTCAGTAGTCAGCAGAAAAGCAGAATCTTTCCAAGCTTTTGCCATTTCACCTTCCTCCAAAACACTGAGGCACAATCCTGGCTTTTTAAAATAGAGAACTGGGAGAAATGCCCCCCCAGGTAAGTGCACCAGTAAGGGCATGGTAATGCCTGTAGTGCTTTGGGGGGAAACTTTCTTCTGGGCTAGGCTGTCCCCACTGTGTAGACCTCTGTGAATATTTCTGCAGCTCATTTCCCCTTCCCAAAAGAGTGATGTGCAGTATGTGTGAGAAGACTGCAAGATAATTTGATACAGTGATAATGTCAGCACACAGGAAAGTGAAGACTTACCCTAAAGCATTAATTAAATGTTTTGATGAAATGCTTGCAAAATACTTCACAACGCTTCTTTGGATGGAAATTGCTGTAGGAATGTACAGCATTGTTAGAAAATGATTTCAGGTGATTGTATCTGCATCCTGTAGCAGTTGAAGTTCTCACTACAGAAGCAGGGCTTGAATGACAGCCAAGGCAGTAACATCAGGATTATAGATACAAATTGCTGCAGACACATACAGACAGAGACAACTGAGATTCCTTCAGGACAAAAGAGTCTCAATAATTTTTTTCAGCATTATGCAATCTATTCAATACCTTATTTTTCTAGATAAATCTGATTTGGAGCATTCCCTGCAGTCTAATTGGCATGAATCTCCTCAGTGCTCAAATTAATTTTTGTCCTAGTAGGGTGAACGTTTATCTTGTACTTGTCCAGCCAATGCAGCATTACAGGTTAAAACTCTAGTAATTTCTGTTGCTGTTAAATAACAGACATTGCAGAAAGATAGATAAAATGGCCCCTTTTTGATAATCCTGTTTTCCATGTAAATCCAAACTAGGAAGGAGATTGTCTTAGATGAGTGCAAACTGGGGAGAGCTCTCAGGCTGTCTGATCTCTCTTGTCTGCTTTGCAAAAAAAGAATCAGATTAATGAACGTAATCAGATTAAGGCTGAAGAAGGGAACATATCTGGGGGGCATCAGAGCTCTGCTGATACCAACAAGCTATATGGAAAATCAACATTAAGGGCCTAACATTGCTCTGTAATTTAATTTAATGGCAGCAAATAGTGAGTTTCAAAGAAGTCCTGAGTAGTGGCAAGAGGAGCCTGGACTTCCAGAGGGCAGAAAGACTTGAGTGAGCTGGTAAGTGGCTCTAAGACCCTGGGTTTGGGTAAACGTGGCTTGGGATGATGGTGACTTGCAGAGTCCTTTGGCACACTGGCTCGCAGCCAAGCAGTGTGGGCCCTCTTTGGACACAGGGTTTGGTGCAGTTAAGTCTACCTAAAACCATCTCTGCTCTCAGTCTGCTGTGTTTTGTACAGAAAAACAATGCTGGATAAAGGAGGCTGTACCAAGAACAGGTAGAGGCAGATATGGCCAAGATTCAGAAGTACAAGAATGAGAATGATAAAAAGGAGAAAAATTAGGGGAAACATGGTAAAAACAGAGTTAGAAAGAGGACATAGAAGGGAAAATTATTTACAGATCCTTAATGTTGATTTTCCCACTGCCTCCAGCAAACCAAGAGCAAGATGCACCATCCCAGTGCAACAATGTACTGTGGATCCTGAGGTAGCAGCACCCCACCTGCTTGTCTCTGTAGAAGGGGCATTTTTAAGCTTTCTAAGAGAAAGTAAGAAAGAAATGGAAGTGTGAACTTGAGGGAGAAAGGAAGGTCAATAACTTGAGGGGAAAGACCCTAATTATGGTTTCTCTTCAGATCCATTTTCTATTTCTTCAGTGCCAACTGTATTTTTCAACAAATAAAACAGAACTGGATTTTTAAATTCTGCTGGTTGTTGCAGATTCCCAGCCTGTGCTGGCATCACCGGGTTTCTGCTTTCCAGCATGAAGTATATCTCTCTCTAAAAATGCCCTGTTTTTTTCTTGGTGCATTTATTACCTTGTTTGATTTTGAAGTTCTCAGAGACAGTTTTCTGGGGCAACAATGGTCTGTTTGATGCAAGGTCTTCAAGATCAAAAAGGAAAAAGGAATGTAAGAAATAAGAAATCCAAGACCTGAAATGGGTGCTGCCCAGTTTTCTGAATTTTTGTTAATGTCTGGATGATTTGTCTAAGAATTGACAAGTTCTAATTGAGGTTTTGTCCCTGCTTGGGATATTTATAAATTATACCCCCATGTGTCCTTTTTGGATTTATTAAGCTGTGAATGCGTATTGTAGATGTGGCCTTTCAGCTAGGGCGTGTAAGGTCTCTACTCATCACTGCTTTTCTTGAATTTTTTTGGCATTCAATTGTCTTGGAAACATCTCTGGCTCTGTAAAATGTGGTTCACATCAGTTGTTGGGATCAAACACCGATGCACAAACAGATCCCTATGACAGGGCTGTTTTTACATTTGTTTTCATCCACAGCAAAGCTAAAATTAAAGGGACAGATGGTGGGGTGTCTGTCTTCTTTCCTGTGTCTCCCATATTCTGCTGAACAGAGGTTTAGCATATCTCAAAGAAGTGTTTCCTTTTGGGAAGGGTGAGGCAATTAGATATTAACAAAAAACTCTGAGGGGAGCTACTGGATCATCACCCCTGGCTGCCATGAAAGAATGGGAAGGCAATGATGTGAGATGTGGAAAGGTCTGGTGTCAGTGGTAGGTGCTGCAGGTCATCTCGCAGGGTCTGCACACTCTCAGGGGTTTGAATTGCACAGGAGCAGGTGACTCCAGCTGGTTCCCAGGTGATGCAAGAGGTGCAAATCCAGGCAGATCCCTTGTCAGCCACTGAAAAGTTGTGTGCATGCGTGTGAAATTTCTAGGCTTAATCTGCATTACAGTGTGTGTGTGCATGCGTGTAAGCTTTCTGCAGAGCTCTAGAGCATGTGTGTCATGTGGGGTGAGGCCAGAAAAGCAGATGTCCTGACCATGCCCCTCCTACTCGGGGATTAGAGATGCTCAGGGGACAGCAGAGAGAAGCTGGGACACACTTCCCTGACTCACTGCCAGAGACAGCAGCAGCTTCTGCAGGTTCAATAGGCCTCTGCTCTTTGCTCAAATAAAACCCTGCAGCTCCATTTCCAGCAACCATCCCCTTCTTTTGGTTAACCAGAGAGGAGGAGGATGGCCTATGCTGAGGAAGACAGGTAAGGTGCTGTGAAACAGGGGATGCACGGACATCCAAGCTGGATGGGGCTAACAAAATTACATCGCTTTTCCTCACCTTGTTTCCTTCCTACTGGGCACTCAATAAATGTCAGACAAAGGCTGCTCAGAAGTAAACATCTTATTATTGGAGAGGAATCTGGCCATCTGCCTGTGCAGGTGCTGGTATTATGAAATATGGCAACGAGTAGGTGACCTTGGGAGAGGTTATGGGCCAGAAGAGGCAAATATCTCCTGAGGAGAGGCACAAACTGTGAATATGTATGGCCATGTGCCCCCAAACATAATGCTTTAGCTATTTATTGGGATGTGTCTGCTTTTTTTACATAGATTTGCTTTCAGCCAACTTAGAAGCAAATAAGAGTGGGGTTTTTTTCATGCCATAAAAGATCTGTCACCGGTGACAGTCCTGTGTTTTGCAACAGATGTGTTTCTCCAGTGGATGACAGCAATCACAATAAAGGGGATTGTGTTTTCAGCTGATCCTGTGATTTAATCCAAAGCGATGCTACCGAGCACTATTATTAGGTGTGCATTGTTAGAGCAGCTAGAGGGGCCTTTGTGCTACATGTATTAATTCAAGCTGTCAAAAAGCTTGCATGGGCCTTGTTCTCATGCAGTTCCAGGCTGAACACTCTGCTTGGTGACCCAGGGGTCAAACTCCCCCTTTGCTCCTGCTGAGCAGGTATCTCCCTTGCATTCAGAAATTATCAGTGCTTGCCAGTCCCTTTGATGTCATCCGGAAGGTTTCTGAAAGCTAAATACTGCAAACAGATTAATTTTGGCATCGCTGTGCTCTCAGCACTGGGGACAGCTCTGATGTGCCCAAAGCCTTTGGGATGGACAGGGCTCTGCCAGGCCCCTGTGCACTTGCTGGAGCTTCTTTCAGGCAAGGAAACGTACGGAGCACTGGAGATTTACTTCTTTGGTTAGGAAGTATTTTAATATCTTCTGTTTAAAAGGAAAATATTCCACTGTAATTTGGCATAGCTCAGTGAGTCCTGATGTCTTCAGCAGACATTGAATGGGTTCCATCCCACATTCCTAAAATTTCTGGGGATACAGGAATAATATCCATTCTTTAATGTTATTTTGCAATGGTTTATGCACTTCAAAAAAAACCCCAACTGAAACAAGCAGTATTATGGTCATGAGGAAGAGCAGATCCTGGTGACCTTGTTCTTTTCTCATGCCTGCCACAGGTATATCAAAACCTTGGGCATTACATATAAATTCTCTTGGTTCCCTTGAATTTCTAAACAAGGATTACAGTTATTCAACAGAGAAATTGGGGGGAATTGTTCATTAATGTATGTAAAGCACTTTTAAAGCTTTTGTCTGGGAGCAAGTGATAACGTAGTCAAGTGTAGTCTTTATTAATGTCATTTTCACATCTCCTGCTTATTTCAGGAGCTCATGATGCACTTAGAAAATTCAGTATGTGATGGTAAATAAACTCTCTCATTTCCAGACTTTTTCTTTGAAAAGTACTTCAGCTAAGTATGACTCTTCATTTTAATGTATGTGTATGGAAGTTATTTCTTCCCATTGGATTGCAGGTTTATGACATTTTTGGGTATTTTTGACATTACATTTTATAACTAGGACCGTAAGTTTGATGTATCTTATGCTGGATAGGACTCACAGTAGTAACTAGACAGTTAAGAGGCTAAATGCTCACAGAAAACACCTGTACAGTAACTACTGATCCTGTCAGTATAAAGAAAGAAAAAGCATAGAATTGAGAACCTTTGTTTCAATATCTGGTACTTTAGTTGGAGGAACGAATTGTACATGGACACTCAAATCCTCTTAGTGGCCTGAGATCTCCTGGAGTGAGGAGCACCACTCTGAAAGCTTTTCTGTGTGTCCTCTAAGACTGCTGAGAGCAGCATCACAGCATCACTAGGATTTACACCTGTTGAAAAAAGAGACTTGATAAAACAGAACCAAAAGAAACATTCCTGGATAGATAGTGACTGCTTATCACCACCTCCAGTCAATTTTACATCACCTGCAGCCTCACAGTATCTGATTTTCTCACCTCTCAATAATCAGATCAACTTTTCATACAGAGAACTGCTGCCCCTGCCTATGGGTTCACTCCAGGGCCCAGTCCTCTGCCATGTACAATCATTAATTCTACTCATCGATGGTAATGATTGAGTTGCTTCCAAGAACTGCTATTAGTACTCCTGCTTTTGAGGATAGTTTCCAATCAACCTTGATATTAACTTTCAGAAAGTGTCTGCATTGTCCTATTGGAAACAGGATTATAGGATTATTTTGCTATTGATTGTGTTTCAAAACTGTGATTAAGGCATCTGAATACTGGCCTAAGAGGTTAAAAGTTGAACTCTTCTCCTTTCCCATGACATAGATGGATAACAGGCACTGTAATGCCAACTTCTATCCCACCTTCAGGCAATGGGGCTACCTGCTGGATAAGACTTTTTTTAACCAAGGTATTTGCCAAGTCCCCCTCTTGAATCACTTGAAACTCTGGAGCCCAAGTTCCTGGTTTTCACTTGTCTTGATGTAGACTGATGTCATTGGGCCTCTTGGCTATGTCTGGACTGCAGGTGTGATCCCATGCCCACTCTGTGGGAGAGAAGAGGCTGAGTAAGATCTCCATGTTTATCCTTCTGTGCTGAAGGCACGAGGTATCGAGAGGGTGGGCGTCTGACATGTGGTACCAGCCTAGATGAAAGTAGTGGGAGCTGATGGCACTCAGCACTTACAGAGATTGGCTTCTCCATCTGTGTCCATGATGTTTCACCCATGTCTCTGAAGTTTACCTGAATCTTTACCTACTGCAGATGACAATGTCTACTGCTTCATCAGCACAGCATTCCAGCTGTGTTGTTCAGGTGTCTTCAGAGCTCCACACATTTGTATTTCCTCATCACAGGCTGGACATCCCCATGCACACTCATATAGGTTAGAATTTCTTGGTCTAATTGTGCTTTTCCCTTTCTTCAGGAACTCAGGAGAGACCAGAGCCCATCAGAAGCAGGAGTGGTTATGCCTTGTGACATTTCTGTGATCTAGGTATCATTAGCCATTCTTCATCTACAGAATGAAACCAGCCAAGGGGATTCAAATGATTTCCCTGTAGTCAGGGGTAAAATACATGAGACTAAAAGTGATGCATCTTCAATAACAGCAGTGAAGCTTCTATTATTATACTCTTAATGAAATTTCTTTTTCTCTACACCTTTTCAGGACTTTTATCCTTTGAAGCTTGTTCTTTGAATGGGCTAACAGTCTCACTGGCCTGTTCTCCTGCAGAAATGGCTACGAGGTGTGTAAGGAAGCAGCAGCTTGGCTGCGTGCCCGTGCTGCCCAGCGGCCCAGGATCGCCATCGTCTGCGGCTCCGGGCTGGGAGGGCTGGCTGATGTGCTGGACAACAGGACAGCCTTCCTGTATGAGGACATCCCTCACTTCCCACAGAGCTCAGGTGAGCACAACTCAGGGCATCAGCACCCCACTCACCAGCAGCCTGCAGCAGAGCCTCCTCACACAGGGATCACTCGAGTCTGCAAACCAGTCCCACACTGGTGAAATGTGTGTTGACAGTAAAAAAAACATAAATGTCATAGCACAGATATAGGTATTTATCTATTTGATTTCCAGCTCCTGCTTTTGCAGTGCTTGGCCCTGCGGTAAAGCAAAATCATCAACTAACAGATCCCTCTAAAGTCAAATTCCTTGAGACCTGTAACTAAAACGACACTTTGTTAATTTCCAGTGCCGGGGCATGTTGGCAGGTTGGTGTTTGGGGAGCTGAATGGCCAGCCCTGCGTGTGCATGCAGGGACGTTTCCACTCCTACGAAGGCTACTCTCTCAGCACGGTGAGTTCTCCTTAAGGAAAATATTCACCTTGGGGAGATGTAAAAGCTGCAGAAGTCACTCCTTGCCTTGCTATCCAGCTGCAGGATATTAGCTCTTGCAATGAACTTACAGTGCTCCTGAAATGAGTCTTTCTTAGATTTCAGATCTGCCCCCAAAAAATAAAATAGGGAGTTCAAACCAAGAGGTAGTTGGCTTCTGCTGGGTGAAGGTGATGCTGCACAGCCACACAAATTGGTTGACCCTGCTACTTTCACAGGGGGAAATAGTTCATCATATAAGGCAGATTAATTTACATGCTTTAACTTAGTCATTTTAATCATGATGTAAATCAGCAATGAGAAAACTTTGATAAGAATAATCTATTTTAATCTTCTATTGCATTTATATAGTTTACAGCTTTTTTTTTTTTTTTCCCTAGAAAAAGTTCCCAGGCTACTGCAAGCTGCTATAGCCTCCCAGCTAATGTACTGCAATGTGTGGAGATTTATGTTACCTACCATGCACATATGTACTTTTCTGCTAGAAAACAACAATAATATTTATTTATTGGCTCTTTTTTAAAATTTGGATAGCTCTGCGATTTTCCTTTTTTGCATTGAGGTTGTTTGCATTTGGATATAAACTGTAATTTTTGGCACCACCCAACTTCTTATAGAAAACCAACTATTTTAAAATCACTCAATACAAAATTAGCTTTATCAAGACACGTTTGTCTATTAAAATTAACTTACTTCTTGAAGAAGTGGTGTCCATTATTAGGAAATGCTTTGCTCACAGTAGCATTTGATTGATAGCAGGTATCATCCGAATTCCTTCGTGACTCCTCAAAATCAAACTTCTCTAATTTTTTTTTTCTCCAGCACCCAACTGTTCCTTAGCTTTGGATTACTCTCCACATCCATGTGCATAAGTAGTTACTTCAATCAGCACAGTGGTTTGATCTCTACAAGAACTTGGCAGTGAGCAAAAACTATCTGCATGTTCTTTCTTTACCACCTTTATTTGACCTTCGTGCAACTGTAGGAAATGTGGTCTTGGATTTATATGCAAGATTTTGTTTCGTTGCAAGATTATGTTTAATTTGTTTAAAAAGCAGTAACGTTCTATTTAAATTAGAGAAATGTTTAAAATTGCAGGAGGTTGTTTTGTCTCCGTATGTAGACTCTTTGCATCCACAAATTGTGATATCACAAATGCAGTAGCAGTGGCTGTCTGCTGCCTGTGACACTCATTGCACATGTGCTTTTGGTTCTTGCAGGTCACCTTTCCCATCAGGGTGTTCTTCCTCCTGGGGGTGGAGATCTTGATTGTCACAAATGCTGCTGGAGGACTGAATCCCCACTTCCAAGTGGGGGACATCATGTTCATAAGGGATCACATCAGCTTGTTTGGCTTGGGAGGGCAGAATCCCCTGCGTGGATCAAATGATGAGCGGTAAGAAGGCATCGGCTCCATTGTCACCAGTTAATCCTTTGCTCCTTCATCCGTGGGCTGGGACTGCCAGTTGTGCCTGCTCACAAATATTTCCTAAGAGGCAGAGTTTGGCTCCAGGTAACCACAGGGGAACAGTTACAGCAGTAGCTGTATGTGCTGTGCCACCTGCCCCACCTTCCCTTGGCTGTTGCTTACTTTTACAAGGAGCTTACACACAAACCCCCAGAAGGTTTTGTTTTGTGCAAATAGGCTTCTGATCCTTCTCCTGACATGACCAGCTGTACCATCTGCTAAAGATACCCACTGCTCCTCTTCTTATCAGCCCCTCTCTCTGCTGGTTCCTCTCAACTGAGCAATCAGTGAACTGTGCTGTCTCCAGCCTGGGTTTATCAACAGCCATTTCTGGTGTAATGGAATGGGTAGGGCAGAGGCCAGGCAGTAAGTGGAGGGCAGAGCAAAGATGAAACCTCTAAAATTCCTCATCACCACTGCTGTATCCAGGTCTTTAAACTGGAGTGCCTTTGTATTCACTGAAGGCATTGCTCTGATGGGAGGTGGTTGTCTTGGCCGCTTCTTCAGAGACCTTGATATCTACAAGAGCCACCTGCTGCTGGCTGAACTGGGAAGTCAGGTTTCCTGTACTGGCTGTGTAGCAGAATCTTTACCTTACTGAGAGTGCAGAGAGGAGCTTCTGACATATCCTCACCCCTGAACTGCACTTGCCACCAGATTTGGATTTGCTTTGAGCAAGATGCTGGACTAGAAGACCTCAAGGTCCCTTCCAAAATGAATTTATGATCCCAAAATCCTTCCAAGACACCATCAGACTGGTAAGGTGGAAGGCCCATTGTGAAAAATGGACGTGTTTTCAGGGCAGGCATCTGGATTGTCCTCAGATCTTTCCAGAGAGAAAGTTCTGCTGAGAGTTAGGTGGCCTGCCTGGCTTTCAGTTAGCTCCTTCCTGATGTAACAGCAGACCTGGCTCTTGCTTCTGAAAGAATCTGAAAGGTGCTGGCAGCTGCCTCAGGAGAAATAATCACTGTGCTGTGATTCCATGGCAAGAAGACAGTACCCATCTGAAGTGGAACATCTTTACATTTTTGTAGGTATTGCCGTGGGTTGGAGGAAAGTGATCAAAAGCAGAGAAGCTACATGGAGTGTTTAAAGCTCTCTGGGCTTGCATAATTGCTCTGGAGCAGGAGGAGAAACTCCAATCAAACAACTGCATCTGGACAGTGTTCAAAGGCAGCATAGCTGCCTCATTGCCTCCCCAAAGCAGCTTCTTGGTAAAGACTGCAGTGCTCTGGGAGGTGACTTCTTTACTGCTGACCAAGGCATCAAAATGGGCAAAAGGTCTTCATGAATCAGGTTTCAAAGTATTGCAGAGATTTAGCTGAGCAAACTCCTAAAATCCTGTCCAGCTGAGCTACCAGGAAGGATTTATCTAAGCACAACAGAGCAAAACTAGAGGCAATGAAGTGATGTGGAAATAATATTTTTTTAATAAATTAGAGATTGGGCTGCATTGCTGGCCATCCTTCAGAAAAGGGAAGCAATTTTCATGGTGATGAATACTTATTGCCTCAGACCAGAAGGGGAAGTTTGTTTTTATTTATGTAATATTTAGTGTTTATAAAAACAAAATAAGCCACCTACTGCCCTAAGCATTCAGCTGGAAGAACATGTAAACAAGCAGAAGCTTTAATAGCATAAATGAGGGACCTGGTCCACTCCTACTGAGCTGAGTTGGTGAACATGGCTGGGAGTTTATTTTCCAGGTTTCCTCAGTGGCAGCATAACAATCTTTGCCATCTATTTCTGCTCTTCTTGAGTCAAGAGCAGGATTCACGCCATCAGGAGCAGGACTGAGCTGCTATTTTAATACCAAAAGCAAGAGACCTAGTCTTGAAGCAGAAGATGAAAGCTACCTAAAATATGGCCCTGGAGCTCCAAGATGTAAAGTAGCTGCCTGCTGTGATGGGCCTTAAATGTAGGGACTGATGCTCCATCAGGCCGGGCTTAAACCCCCATCCAGGGACAGCCTGAGGGACTCTGTGCCTCAGAGCAGCAACTGTCTGGTGGGGAATGTTTAAAAAACTTCATGATCATGAGCAGTTACTGAGGAGAGAGAGAACTGGCCATCAGTGCTCCCTAGAGACAGGAGCCCTTGAAAGACCATTACAGAAGGATTCCTGCAGAAGGGAAGTAGTGCCAGACCTTCCAACAGCCATAAGCTCTGTGTACTGACAGTCTTAGATGACTAGATCTAGCAGGAATGTCACACCCAGGTAGGTGCCCCATTCCTGGAAACATTCAGTGTCAGGTGGGACAGGACTCTGAGCAACCTGATCTAGCTGAGGATGTCCCTGCTCACTGCATGGGTTTTGATGAGATGGCCTTTGAAGGTCCCTTCCAACCATGATTGATGGCAGAATTACCTGATGACACGAGCAGAATGAGAGAGATTGCGTCCATGGCAGGTCTGCCCTTAACACTTCCCTTTTCTGTAAAGAATGACCATCCCTGGACTCTGACGGCTGTGTCACGATCACACGGCTGTGTCCTTTACTGCCTTTCAGGTTTGGAGTGAGGTTTCCCTGCATGTCAGATGCTTATGAACAAGATCTGCTCGGCCTGGCCATGGAGAGTGCACAGGAGCTGGGGTTCCTGGGCTTCACCAGGCAAGGAGTGTACTGCCTGCAGGCTGGGCCCAGCTACGAGACCATCGCCGAGTGCCGCCTGCTGCAGGCGCTGGGAGCTGATGCTGTGGGTGAGCTGCCAGCCTGGGCTGCCAGGGCTCTTTGAGCACATGGATTGAACAGTTAATTCTGCTCAAGGCTGACTTGCTTCAGTCTTTGACTCTCTAAGTCTCCTGGGGCTGGAGAAATGAGCTCTGTGTATTTCTGCTTCATTCTGCAGTGGCTTAGTGCAGCTCCTGGGAGGATCTGCACAAAGTCCCTGTGCTTACAGCTGCACAGGGCAGGGATCCCAGCACAACTTTGTGTTTATTTCCCAAACACAAAGTCTCTCATGCTCAGATGGCTCCACTTCAGGAGGACTGAGTGGGGGTCAATAAAAATGAAGTCTTTTTGTAGTATTTTTCTTCTAATTTTGACATTGTAAAGATTTTCTCTGTGCTTTTTCTCTACAAACCAGCCTTCCTTATGAGTCTTGTTTAGGGATGGTAATCATGGATACCTTCCCAACTGTGAAAAAGAAAAGTGCCATGTTCCATATGATTCCTCCAGCTATGATTTCTTCCATGACCCCTGGCTCATGGAAGTATATTAATACCTGCAGATTCATTGTGTGTGAGGAAAGGAGCTCGGCTCCCCTCAAAGCCATTTTTATTTGGAATAGCTTTTTTAGCCAAGGAAGAGCCAAATGACACAGCACATCAGTACTTCCTCAGCAAGTCTGCAAGCAGTCTGACACATCTTGAGGAGGGAGCTGTGGCACAAGGATCAAATGCAGGAGGTTTATTGCACTGAGCAGAGTTGTAACTGTAGTCTGCAGATATTTGAGCCTTTTACGTATCACAGCCTTTAACTATTACAGAGTTCAGACACAGAGCTGGGGGGAATGAGACAAGGGCGTGTGCTTGGAGGTAGGATCGTGCAGCCTCGGAGAGATCTTGTTTTGGTGTAAATCCTGACTCATTCTGGTTCTTTCCTCTCCTCTGTAGGCATGAGCACTGTCCCAGAGGTAATTGTAGCCAGACATTGTGGCCTCAGAGTCCTTGGGATCTCCCTCATCACCAACAGAGCAGTGATGAGCTACAACAGCCAAGAGAAAGCCAACCACGAGGAAGTGCTGCGCATCTCGGTGGTCCGGGCTGAAGCCCTGCAGAAACTGATCACACACCTCCTTGGGAAGCTGGGGGAAAGCACAACCTCTCTATGACCTCCAGCCACTAATCCTTCATGTCATAACGTGTGTGAACACTACCAAGTGTTGGGGGAGAGCTGTTGGTGGGACTGTCCCTTTCTCTCCCAATTTTAAATAGATCTTTTGATCTTTGTGCTTTATCTGATCAGGTGCAGAGGTTCACTTTGAACTGTCCCTGCAGCAGGTTTTGGAGCATCAATGGTTTGTGGATTTTAGCAATGTGAAATTACAGGGGAAATATTTTGAAACAGGTATGGTATTTTTCTGGGACTTTCTTAGTCCTCTTACATAAAGCAAATGAACCAAACAGTGAGTAAAGGACAAACAGGAGAGGTTCTCCCTTACCAGTGTGCTGATGGTCTGTCAAGAAAGGGGGAACATTCACCAGAACGGTGCATTATTCATTGTTCCTCAAAGGTCAAGCTGAGCTGTGGATGCAGCTGGATGTGAAACAGTGACAGTAATTATTAGATAACCTTTTTCCCTTCATTTATCTTGTAGTTCTCTATAAAGCCCATCACTGTCATAGCTAAATGTTTTTAGTTGACTCAATGGTCTGAACTGAAGACACCCAACCAGTCATGGAGAGCTCCCAACCTGCCTTCCTAAATTTAGCTGACCAGTTGTTTACCATTGACACTTGCCCTCTGTCACAGCCTTCAGCCTTCCATGACATTTCTTCAGTTTTTTTCCAGATGGGTATTTGCTTGAAGCCTTTTATGCTGCAATTACTGGTGTCAGCTGCAGTATTCATGGTGCAGATGTTGCCACCAGGAGGAACAGTTGTGCTGTGAATGTTTTCCATTAAATGGTAGCACTTCAGGTGTAGGGGAGATCTTGGGGTGGCCCCCTTGTCTCCTCCTGGGCAATATTACCTGTGGTCAGCCCTGAGAAATATCTGCCCAGCCTGGTCTGGAGGATTTGTAGAAGGGAAGAATTCATTGCTTGTGCTTTCCTGGCAGACTCACTTGTTCAGCAGCTCCTGGCACTTGGAGGAGTCCTCAGAGACAGCAGCTCTTCCCATTTTGTGGGTCTGACTGTCAGGACAGTCTCTGGGACCAGCTCTGGTGGTGATCTGCAAAGGGAGAGAGGCTCCAGCTCCATCTTTCACAATGCTGTTCCCTTTCCAGATCAAGCAGGAGTGAAGTGCTTGTCAAGCAGGGAAATATGGAAAGTGGCAGATGTGCAGAGCAAGAAGGAGCCACTTCTACCTGCTCCCTTTTCAGACTTGTCCCAGTATGAGCTTGTTACAGGGCAGGGAGAGAGCAGATAATTTCCCCTGCCTAGAAAATGGTGCTTCACATTCATCTAATTAATACTTGGTAAATACAAAGTCTCTCAAGTGGGAGTGGAAGGCAGCTGTAGCAGCAGCCAGAGTAGCTAAGGCTGGGATTTCAGCAAACTCCATTAATTAATCAGAGTCAGGCTGGGCTGGGATGTGAAGGGAAGCATCCAAAAAAACCTGCTGTTGTGTTGGTACTTCTCAGGCAGGGTTTGAGATGATGAGGAGCTTGGCAGCAGTGCCTGCTTTCAGCAGGCCAGGTCTGCTCCTCTCTCCAGCTGCACCGGAGGCAGATACCCTGCTCTTGTGTCTGAATACAGCTGAAATGCAACTTAAAATTGAGCCTGAAAATCACCATACAGCTAAATCTTCAGCAAATTATGTCTGTAAAAAAAAAAAAAAATCTAAATTGCATCTGAATCCTTAAATAGTTTGGGGCTCTTCTTTCAGCTGGCCAGAGTTGGCTTGGATGGCCCAAATTTTGCATGAACATCCTGATTTTTGTACCTGTCAGTGGTAAGAGGAAGATGCCCTGGGCACTTTGGAAAGGATCTTATTCATTTGGAGGTGAGAGGGGAAATACAAAACACAGTGAGCTTATCTGGCTTTAGAGATACTTTTAATACAATTTTGGGTTCTTTTACTGCTGATGAATTCCAAAAGTCTGAAATATGGTGATACAAGATGGGCAACACATGTGGGGAAAGAACTGTGAGGAAATAAAACCTGCTGTGACCCTGAAAACTCTGTTTTTGTTTGCTGTGCCAATGCCACTGGTTAGATAGAAAGGAGGTGCTTAACCCACTAGGCTGACAAACTTATGGAAAAAATAGCAAGAACCAAAGACTTAACTTCTGAGCATCTGGGGATGCAGTGGGCTGTGATCATGCCAGAGCAGCAAGTCACCTATGGAGGCAGGACACAGTTCCCTTCATGCTCTGCCTTTTGTTTAGTGCGTTTGGTGGTTTCTGGCAACACCCATGGCTGAAATGACAACCTCAGCTTTCTCCATTTACTCTGTGCCGCTGACCTGCTTCTGAAGTCCAGGGCATTGTGGTCATAGGGATAAGCTGAAAGATGCATGAAAAGCTAAGACACCTGGCAAGTGGTAAAACAGCCCCAAATGACATGATGATCCTTGCTGTCTCAGTGCTGTGGTTGGCAGTGAGCCCAAGTGCTGCCTGATTAGGGAATGCCACCAGCATGGGTGTCCCTTGTGGATGTACCCATGGCAAAGGGACACATGAACACGTGTGTCAGTGCAGGGCAGAGCTGGCACAACTCCTCCTTTACTCACTCACTGGACTCATGAGCCAGTCCATCTCATCCTCTGTGCCAGCCTGTTCTTTTTCCTTGCTCGTCAGTCCAGAGAACACTTTCCAGATCACAGGGTCCTGCTGTTTCCAGTGCCCTGGAGAAGACAGAGGTATTATATTGATGCCTTCATGTGAGATTCAGATAAAAGTGTGAGGCCAAGAGGAGAAACCTCTGCCACAGCCCTTGGCTGGACCATATCAGGAGTGTTTAAGTAGAGATCTCTGCTATTATCTGAGAAACAACCCTGTGACCCAAAAAATCTGATGGTGTGATTCATCCTGTTTCCTTTGCAAGCCTCGGTTTCCCTTTTTTTTTTTTTTTTTTTCACATGAGGTTTGCCTTTTGCATTCTTTCCTATTTAAAAGTAAATCAGAAAGCTTTTAAAAACCTGTGCTGTCTCAGCTCAGCAGCGTGTGCCTTGCCTTCAAGTTATCAAATTTCCCTTAGATGTTTCTCTTGAAAACCTGCAGTTGAATTAAGGGGATTCTGCTATAGTGGTGTGTTGTTTGGGTTTTTTTCCAAAAGCTTTAGGTCTTCACTGCAAGGATTTCATTTGCAGGAAAGAACTAAACTCTTCCCTGCTGTGTTGAGTGTGCAGAGCAGGGGGCAGTGATGTGGGTCACAGCAGTGGGTTGATCTCAGAGTGTTGCTGAATTAAGTCCTGGCTCTGAAAGCAGCACGATGGTCTGTTCTTTCCAAAATCTGATGGCATGTTCAGATTGAATCATAGACTGTCCTGAGTTGGACCCACAAGGAACATCAAGTCCAACTCCTGGCACTGCACAGGACATCCCAAGAATCCCATCATCCCTGAGAGTGTTGTCCAAATGCTTCCTAAACTCTGTCAGGGTTGGTGCTGTGACTACTGTGACCCTCTCTCTGGGTGAAGAACCTTTTCCTGATATCCAGCCTAGGTGGTGGGACAGGTGTGAAGGCTGGAGGAAACCATCCAGCCTATTCTCCTGCAGAAGGGACATCCCAGTGCCTGGACACCCATGTGGGAGATGGCTTCAAACAGCAGCACAACCACCCCTTGCTTTCCTTTCCTGAAGCTTCACAGCCCTCTCTAAAAGTCTTTCTCAATCTTAGCAAATCCCTTCCTACAGCAATGAGCCCCTCTTGCACCTCCAGCTGCTTCAGAGAGGCAGCTTGGGGAAGCATTTCCCCAGAGAAGGGAGGGAGTACACCTGGAGCCTGAATAATGCTCCCAGGCCCCACCTTGGAGTAACCTTGGCTCTTTGTTAGCAGAGAGGTGGGTGTCATGGAGCAACAGGAATGGCTGGTGACCCAGAGCCATCCCTGTGCTGGGCTGGAGCTCTGCTTCCTGTGGAGCAGATGATGGACCAGTGTTGGTCCCTGTGCCCAATCTGTCCCCTGCCTGGGCACAAATGGGGACACATCCCTAAACCCAGCCCTGCCGAAGCAGTGAATGTCCCCTCTCGGCCCCCAGGAAAAATCTGCTCTGGAGGGTGTGGGACAGTAAAGCAATGGGCTCTGCTGGGGAAAATTGTGCTGCAGTAATGGAAAAAAGAGGCTATTTTGACTAATTTCTGTGCCAAACCACAGGAAATGAGAATGGAATACACAGGGCACCCTTCAGTGTCCCATGTGTGCCTGAAGGCTGCATTGTGCAGCAGGGAGGAGGAGAAGGCCGTTGCACTGCTCAGTGTCCCAGTGTGGCTTTCCTCATGGGATGCTGGCACAGCATCTCCTCCCCTGCCTGAGGTCCTGTGTCCTGCCCTGCCTCAGCTTCCCACAGCATTAGAGCCAGGTGTGGCTCCATCTCCACTGCACTCCCATTCAGAGGGAGCACCTCACCCTCCCCATTCTTCCAGCCAAAAGACAAAAATAAGAGGCACCAGCACCCAGCAGGATGGGCAGTGCCCCGAGTAACTCCCAGCAGCTGCCTGCTGCCGACTGCGTCCCCGCTCTGCGCACATCTGAACTTCCCTGATGCCTTCTCATCTTTAATTAAGCACTTCCATCAGCTCAGCCTTCTTGCTGCATCTGAATTTTTTTTTTCCCTGTAGCCATGGCAACGCTTCCCCTGGGCAGGCTGCGCTGGAGCCAGTGACAAACCCCATGTGTGGCTGTTTCGTTTGGGCCTGGAAACTACCCTGCTGTTTGGGAAAACTTGGGAAAAGAAAATCCTGCAACGAGCTGGTGAGCGGCAAGGGGAGCCAGGGTGAGGAATGTGTTTTGGGCTGAGCATTCCTTCTATCCCCCAAGGAGCCCTGCTCCAGCAGGGATGGCAGAGCCTTGATCTCAGGTTGCCTTGTTTTTTCCTCCAAAAGGTGGCTGCAGTGCCCATGTTTTGTGTCCTTGCTCCAGCCAAGTGACAGCCCTGCTGTGGCCATCGCATGGTCCCTTGGTGGTGGTGACAGAGGGACTGCCATTGCCCTGCTTCTCCTGCCAGGACCAGCAAATCTTAAGCCATGAAGCTGCTATGAGGCAGGGGAACAATGACACAGATGTGGTGACACAGGGCACGGACGTGGTGAATGGGGTAGGACTCGGTGGCACAGGAAGGGATGCAGGGACTTGAGGAAGGAATGGAGTGACAGGCAGGAAGAGGCAGCAGGGCAGAGTGACAAGGCAGCTAGGTGTCAGGAAAGGTGTAGGTGACATTAAGCAGGGTGGGTGATGTGGGACAGAAGTAAGTGGCACAGGGCAGGGACAGGTGACACAGGGCAGGAGTAGATGTCATGGGGCATCGGTAGGTGAGAGAGTAGGGTTAGGTGACAAGGCAGGGACAAGTGTCAGGGCACAGGCTGCCAACTCCAGTGCCCAGTGCTGCTCCCAGTGTCCCAGTATCCTGGTGTCTCGGTATCCCAGTGTCCTGGTGTTCCAGTGTCCTAATGTCCTGGTATGCCGATGTCCGGGTGTTCCAGTATCTCAGTATCCTGGTGTCCCAATGTTCTTGTATCCCGATGTTCTGGTGTCCTGATATCTCGATGTCCCTCTGTCCCGGTGTCCTGCTGTCCGGGAGTCCCTCTGTTCCGCTGTCCCGGTGTCCTGCTGTACGGGTGTCCCGCTGTCCGTGTATCCCCCAGTCCCGGTGTCCCGCTGTCCGGGTATCCCGATATCCAAGTGTCCCCCAGTCCCGGTGCCCCCAAGTCCCGGTGTCCCGCTGTCCCGATGCCTGGGTGTCCCGCTGTCCAAGTGTCCCCTTGTCCGGGTGTCCCCTGTCCCGCTGTCCGG
>VYZP01017103.1:10845-32638 GCA_013400635.1 Hypocryptadius cinnamomeus | reverse complement strand
TCAGCCGGCGCCCGTGGTGTGAAGTGCCCGCCCGCCGCTGCCACCACTGCCGCTGCCGCCATGGCGCTCCTGCACAGCCGCCGGCTCCTCGCCGCCCCGCGCCTCGCCGCCGCCGCCGCCTCCCGCGCCAGGTGAGGGCTGAGAGGTGGCTCACCCCATAGGGCCGCCCGCCGGTGTCGGCGGAGGGGTTTTCCCGCGGCTGAGCCCCGCTCCGAGGTGGCGGTGGGGGGAGGCTGCGGGAAGCGAGTCCCCCCCGTGCGGCCCGGGAAGGGGGTTGCCGGGGGGACGGACCGCGCTCCGATTGGCTGGGGAGGGGGGGTCCTCGCGCTCTGATTGGCTGCGGCCCAGCCCGGCGCCCCCCGCCTGCCCTTGAGGCGCCGCCGTGGAGGGCGCGTAGGCACCGGGGACCCCGAGAAACGGGGCCGGGGGCAGCCTGTGCCTTAACCACGGGTTGGGGACACCTTGTGCCTTGACCGATGGGTTGGGGACACCCTGTGTCTTGAGTGATTGGGCCGGGGTGCTGCTAGTGATGTACACTGTGCTTCGGGGCACGAATGATGTGGTCGATGAGAGGCTGGACGTGCCCAGGCCATGTGCGCTCGCAGCGCAGAACCCAGCAGTGTCCTGGGCTGCATCACCGGCAGTGTAGGCATCAGGTAAAGGGAGGGGATTCTGCCCCTCTGGTCTGCTCTGCTGAGACCTCATCTGCAGCACTGCACTCACTTTTGGGACCCCAGCACAAGAAGGACATCGACCAGTTCGAGCAAGTCCAGAGGAGGCCACAAAGATGGTTAGAGGAATGGAGCACCATTTCTATGGGGAAAGAATGAGTGAAAGAGCTGGGGTTATTCAGCCTGGAAGAGAGAAGGCTTCGGGGTGACCTAATTGTGGCCTTCCAGTATCTAAAGGTGCTACAAGAGCGCTGGAGAGGGACTTTTGACAGGGTATGGAGTGCCAGGACAAGGGGGAAAGGGTTTAAATTGACAGAGGGCAGGGTTAGATTAGATATTAGGAACAAATTCTTCCCTGTGAGGGTGGCAAGGCCCTGGCACAGGTTGTCCAGAGAAACTGCCTGTCACATCCCTGGAAGTGTTTCAGGCCAGGTTGGACAGGGCTTGGAGCATCCTGGTCTAGTGGAAGGTGCCCCTGTCTATGGCAGTGGTTTGGACAATGTAATCTTTCAGGTCTCTTCCAACCCAAACCATTCCAGGATTCTGTGTGCTGTAAAATGGGGCTGAGGTGGTGCTGTCTGGCTGCCCTGTGTAGTGGAACCAAAGTGACCTCTGCACTGTGCAGTGTGGCTGATGCACGTGGGATCATGCATGGTGCAGCGACCCTATGATCCATGAAATGGGGTGGGAGTAGTGCTGGCTGTGCTAGGGCTGTGCTCTCAGGGGTACAAACCCTGGCAGGAGCAGGGTGGGAGTGACTCTGTTTCTGTGAGGACCAGTCCTGCACTGGCAGTTCTGGATTCTGCTGTCTCTGGTCAGCAGAAGTTTGGATAGAAGGATGTAGGGTGCTGCTGGAACTGTGCGAAAAGCCCAGAACATCCAAGTTTCCATAAAGTACAGCTGACCTGAGAGCCACGGAGCTGGGAACATCACTGAGACCAGGTGGCCAAGAAGCAGAGTGTGCAGAGGGATCTGGATGAGGCCTTGCTGCTCTCCAGAACCCTTTGACTCCTGGCCCTCACTAGTGGGGAAGTCTCTAAGAAACAGCTTCCAGCCTACATCAGAGCAGGAAAGCAGTGGTTTTTTTTAAATCTCTATTCCAGCAGTCACTACTGCTTCTAAGCCAGCCTTCTGGCTCTTCTCAGCAGGGACAGAAGAGCAGCTGTCTAGAACTTGTGTTTTGTGCCCATGGACTATAGCAGGCCTGTGAAAGGTATGGAGCCTGCTGGCATAAGCTTTGCTTTTCTCAAGCTTGTTATACAGCAAACTGTAAATTACCAAATTGCATTGAGGTCACCCAAGAGAGGTTGTTAAGTTTTGTAAGTAAGGAGTCTCTGTGCACGGCCCCCTTTTTCCATTCAGGAATAGTGGCTTATTATGCAACAAAGGAAGCCAAGCACTGATTAGCAGTTTCTGTTTCCTTATCTTCAGCAATATAGTGTGGTGCTCCAGCTGCTATCATTAATCTGTGCTGAGAATGCTCTTTCTGAAAGCACAACAGAGGTTAAGAGATACGAAATGGTTAAAACGGCTCCGTTGGCACACAAATGCTAATTAGGACGATAACTCAGTCTGCTGCTCTGATGTATCACAAGACAGCTATTTAAATACTTTTCTTGGTGGAAAGCTTAGAAGCTCATTGGGACAAGGAGTTTTTAGGCTTGAAAGGCCCTGTAGTAGCCAGCAGCCTGTTGGCATTGTTCTTGTGTAAATATTTGCTTTAGATGTGGTTTACATACAGCCTTTGGCCCCTCGCTCTGCTCTGTCTTGCAGAATTGCTGTGGGGGCTTTGGCAAAGCTTCTGAAATCCGGTATCTTATGTGGCTGTACCTCAGGGAACGTGGGCTGGCCTCTCCACAATGGAAACCTGCACTGGGCTTGTAAATGCTTGTTCTCCGGGCTTGGCTTGAGTCCTTAAGCACTTCTTAGGTCTGTGCACTTGAGGCATAAGTTCCTCATATATTTTGGAAAAATGTTGCAAATTTATACAATTCCTGGTGCATTTTTCCACCTCCTCTGTCCCACTGCACTTGCAGTTGTGCATTAAACCAGCTCAGAAGACCAGCATGACTGAGGAGTACAGAGACTATTTGGAGCTCTGATGAGCATCTCAACTCTGACTGGGCCTTCTGTGTGGAAGTCCTGTAGCTTGAGAATGTGCTTCCTTTGGCTTACATTGAGTATCCCTCGGGTAGTTCAACCCCAACTTAAGTTTACCTCTGGTTAGTTTTCTGCACTGAATACCTCTGGCCTGGCAGAGATGTGCAGTTTATAGCTTTGACCTTTATTCAAGCCCAATGTTCTTTTAATTGCTCAAAATAAAATACAAGGCAGTGCAGGGACAACAGTAATGGGGGGTAGCAGTGTGTTAGGGTTTGTGGCCTTGGACCCCTAGTAGATCTCTTTTTCCCAAACCCCTTTGGGAAAGCTTTGCCTCTGTGATCTCTTTGGTGTCCTGATGTGTTTGCACAACTCAGCCTAGGCTTTTTTCTCCTGTCTCCCTGCAAGCTCACCTCCCTGGAAACACCAGAGGAGTCCTGTCTCACCTGGAAACCTTCATGCTGAGAACAGGAAAATTAGTCCTAAATCTACCCTGTGGGTGCCTTAAGCCAACACAAAAACCGGCTCAGAACAAAAGTACTTAACTCTCTGGAGTGCTGCAGCTTAGGTAAATGCCTGCAGGATCAGCATTAATTGCAGTATGTTAGAGCTCAGTGACCTGCCTAAGCCTTAGCAGGATCGGGACCTAAATACCCCAAACACTGTAAGCTGCTTGGGGAAAAGCCCAGCAAAAAGAAGGTGCTGTCACCATCTCCAAAGCAGCAGCTCTTTAAAATATATGGCCAGGCTCCTGCAGCCCTTGGTACCAAAATAATCCTAAACCAGGTAAACTGAAGAGAGCCACACTACTGCACATTGTTTCTCTCTTTCCCTGCCTCTACATTGCCAAGAAAACATTGGGAAGTGTTTGTCCAAAGCCTGAACCCGCAGCAAGAGTTTGCCCTGACAGTCCCCTTGACGTGTCCTGCTCAGGTTGGTTCCCCAGGTCACTCCCTCCACACTGGCTGCAGCCCCTGTCCCTCTCTGGAGGGTGTGTGTTGCTGGCATCTCTGACTCATCCTCCTTTCCAAGCTAATCCTATACTTAAGAGGTAATTAAGACTAGTTGGTGGTCTGAAAAACCTTAAGCACATCTTCCATTTTTAAGCTACCTGAGGTGGCTCTACCTCTTCCTCAAAGCCTGTCAAAAGGAGTAACAGGCTCTTTTTTAAAATTTGGAAATAGTGCACAGAGGGTTGCCTGAAGTTAGTCTGAAGAGGGCAAATGATTGAGGCTCCATGAGATGCAATCTACATACATGGGAGAGTGCAAAATTTTTCTTCAGTGAGGAATCTTGGCCTAAATGGACCTAAAATGGGGACAGAGTGGAGAGGGAAGATGATTGTGTGAGTTCTGCTGATCGGTTAGAGCTTCCTTAACCTTTGTGGCCCACAGATCTGTATCTGCCTACAGAGTCTGCACTACACATTCAGCAGGAGATCTGGCTGGCCCTGGGTTGGCTCCAGGCTGCCTGCATTGCCTGGGGCACAGACCAGCCCCAGGACAGCATTCCCAAGTTGGGAAAGGATCTTATTATCAGATGACATAGCCTTTCCTGGGCTGCAAAGCATGGTAAAGCTGATATGTCTCTCTGTCTGTGTGTTTCTCCTACAGCAATCAAGGCTTGAGTTCTGTCCTCCAGGAGATAAACCAAATCTACTTTGTATTGTACCTTTTATTCCCCACTGAGCTGGGGGACCCCCCTGTGTGGTGACTCAGAGCTGCATGCAGTGCCTTCAGGAGGGGGCTGTGGCAGCCAAATCCCTCTGCCAGGCAGGTTAAAAAACACCACACTGCTGCTCCTGCACTGTCTGCAGGCCTGCAGAGCCTGGACGTGGGACAGACCAGAGACTGTGGCCAAAGGAAATAACAGGTTTCTTTTTATAGCATGGTCTGCTCTGCCCTTGACATTAAGAGAGCCTCTCCATCTTCAGGGTGTGCTGCCAGCTGGGCAGAGGCAGGTGGCTCCTTGTGTTGGGGAACACAAAGCTCCTCCTGATGCAGGGAGGTTTTGTGCTTGACAGCAGGGCAAGGGTCTTCACATCAGAGCTTGTCACTTGTCACACAGGGAACAAACTGTCTTCTATGATTTCCTGGAAAACAGTATTTGTCTACAACACCAGGGGAGGCAGAGTTTGTAGAGCAAAGAGTGGAAATACCTTTATTTTGTCAGCCAATGCTGGGAGAAAAACAAATTAGTTTTCATGTACTAAGCCTTTCCAGGAGTTTGGAAGAGACTCCATATTCATGCTTTTGTGCAATTGCCTGAGTCTGGCCAAGGTTCCCTGGAGGGGAGTGACCTGTGCAATCCCACGTGCAGGCTCTGGGCACTTGTCCAGAGCATAGGAGTTCAAGGCTTCAGTTTCCTGGGCTCTCTGTGGTATTAGCACATAAAGCAAACAGGAGCATTTCAACATGCTAATGGCTGAGAGGGAGTCAGTTATCTTCAGCCACAATGAACCGAGGCTCTTCGCCCATTCTGCAATATATGATGTGACTTAAATGGTTTGGTTTGGTTTTTTGGATAATTCTCTGAACACTGTTTGTACCTTTTTTCAGTGGTTTAAAGACAAGATTTCCCTTGGGGGTTTCTGTTGATGCACATCTCTGCCCAGTTCTCAAGCCTCATGCTTAGCTTCTTGTTTCTCCCTTCAGCTCATGGTGGTCCCATGTGGAGATGGGTCCCCCCGACCCCATCCTGGGGGTGACAGAAGCTTACAAGCGCGACACCAACTCCAAGAAGATGAACCTGGGAGTGGGGGCGTATCGGGATGACAACGGGAAGCCGTATGTCCTGAACTGTGTTCGCAAGGTGAGCTGGCTGCTGGGCAGGGCCAGATCCAGGTGCCAGGTACCCTGAGGGAGTCAGGGAAGGGGAGGGTCACTAAGCAAGTTTTGTCTGTTGATCCCTAGAATAAGCTCAGTCTCTAACAGAGCAGGACAGTATTCCTGGACGCCTCCCTTAGCAGGACTAATGCTTTTGAGACATGACAGAGCCGTTAAGTAGTACAGGACAAAACAGAAAATACATGTCCGGTTCCCATTCAGGTAACTCCAACTTGTTGCTGACAAGCTCTTCAATGCACCTGTTCTCTGAACTTCAAGGTGTTTCTTGAACAGGCTGATGTTCTTTAGGGCACCCCACAAGGGAGGAAGGAGCTGACATTGGCCCCTTAATGGATTAGTCTTAGAAATTCTGCTGAGCCGATACTACCAGTTTCGCCATAAGCCAGTCTAAAACTCCAGCCCAGGGAGCTGGGTGTGGACATTGCCCTTGAAGGGATTATGGGGTCTTTTAGGGCTGTAGGGGTAGAAATAGGCTGTTAAATAGCTGGCAGCTGACACATGCATTGATTGGCTGCACTGACAGGGAGGTTGCAGGGAGAGTGCCTTTTCCATGTGTCTCATCAGTGTGGGGTTTAAAGCCATCCCTTGTCCTCCCTTGCCCTCCCTCTCTCTGTGCAGCTGGGTCACAACCAGGGAGCCTGGATGGTGTCACAGCAACAGTTTCCTGGTGGTATGTGAATGCTGCCAGGGTCTGTGCCACTTCCAGCATGACGAGGCCCTACAAAAGGTTTGCTACCCTAGCTGGTATCCTATATAGAGATGATGTCTGCCTCTCAGTAACACTCAAGTCTTGCTTTCCTGCAGGACAATTCCTGCTTGGACAAACAACTGTGTGTCCTTGTGCAGCAGCATTGACTTGTAATGGACTGGAAGTGGTGCTCTCTTCTGGTGCCAGGTTTCCTTGGCTCCGCTGTACCAACACTGTCACCCACTGAGGGCTCTGGTGGCTGTGGGGTTTTATCTGAAATGTTTACTGCTGCCCCTTGCTTGGAGTGAGTCCTGCAGAGAAACTCCTGTAAACTAACCTTTGCCCCTTTCGAGCAAGCAAATGTGCGAAGAAGTGACCTTCAGCTGTCCATCATTCTCTGCACAGTGATGCCTTCCTCGCTGAGCTTGTGTCCTCCCTTCCAGGCAGAGGCCATGATAGCATCCAAGAAGATGGATAAGGAGTACTTGCCCATTGGGGGACTAGCGGATTTCACCCGGGCATCCGCAGAACTGGCTCTGGGGGAAAACAGTGAGGCTTTCAAGAGCGGCCGGGTAAGGAGAGGCCGGGACACGGGGCAGGGAGGACACACGGTTGGTATGTGGGTGCTCAGCAAATGTGAAAGAACTGGCGGGGTATTGATGCTTGTTGTGGGCTGGCTGGCCCCAAGGATCACTGCTTCCTCTGAAGGCTGGGGTGAAACAGCCCTGTCCAAGGAGGGAATTTAACCTTGCCAGGGGGCCCAACTCCCTGCCCTGGAGTTGGAGATGCTCACCCCTGTGGTCCCTCCAGCCCCTTGTCCCTGTTTTGGTGTGCTGCTGCCAGTGCTGACGTAGTGACTGCGCTCTTCCTGTGACACAACATGGCTACTCAGACTCGGATATTTTTTTCTTTTCTTGCAGTATGTTACTGTGCAGGGTATTTCTGGGACTGGATCTCTGCGAATTGGAGCCAACTTTTTGGTGAGTGCCTGGCCAGCAGTGGAAGGAAAGGACGTATTTTGACCAGAGCTGAATTTTTACAGTTTTCTAACTGCTTGTATATATACAACCTGTTTGAACACTCTGTCTTTCTATTGACCAGCAACGATTCTTCAAAGCCAGCCGTGATGTGTATCTACCCAAACCATCCTGGGGCAATCACACTCCCATTTTCCGTGATGCTGGCATGCAACTTCAGGCTTATCGCTACTATGACCCCAAGACGTGCAGCCTTGACTTCTCTGGAGCCATGGATGACATTTCTGTGAGTTGCCTTCCATGCCTGGAAGAAGGGAGGTCATGTGGGGAAACGGGTGGTGATCTTACTTTACCCTATATGTGATCATGTGTCATTAAGCTGTGTCAGGGGAGATTTAGGCTGGATATTAGGAAAAGATTTTTCACCCAGAGGGTGGCTGGGCACTCAAACAGGGTCCCGAGGGAAGTTGTCATGGCACCAAGTCTGCCAGGGTTCAAGGAGTGTTTGAACAATTCAGGCACGTAGTTTGTTGCTCAGGTTTGTCCTGTGCAGCGCCAAGGAGGTGGACTCCTTATGGGTCCATTCCAGCTCAGAATATTCTATCATTCTATGATGCCTGAAGGCATTAAATCAAGGCTAGAAGCCTCACAGAGCTCATCTAAGCTGTTTCATCTGATGAGGGGAATGCTCAGATATCATTGATGATTCATTCTCTATAACATCTTCCTTAGAAAATTCCAGAGAAGAGCATCATCCTCTTACATGCTTGTGCTCACAACCCCACTGGGGTGGATCCCCGGCAGGAGCAATGGAAGGAGTTGGCAGCTACAGTGAAGGTAAGCAATGTCCCAGGGGTACTGTGCCATTCCTGGGAAAACCACATCTCTGGCCTTTCATGGGTGGCACCTGGTCTTCACTTCGCTAAAGGTTATTCCCTTCCCTGAAGCCAGGATGGGTATCATGTTCCTGACAGGAGCCAGCCAAATGTACCCAGAAAGCTTCTAGCTGACCATTGGGCTTTCTGCTGGCACCTTCCCAGGAAGCTGGAGTAGGGAGACCTGAAAAGAGAGCAGCAGGGTTGAAAGCATGAGCTGATTGCTGGAGCGGAGCACCCAGTGCTGGTGTGTTAAAAATGCTAAAAGATCTCTCACATGCCTGGTGTCTCCTTGCAAGCTTCAGCTGCAAATAGATAGGGACAGGTTCTACCTTCTCCTCCTTCCTGCTGCTCCATCAAGCCTGTAGCCAGTGAAATTTGGCTTGGAGATATCTGGCCTTAGTAGGGCCCTGAGAATTGGTAGATATCAAAGTGATCTCTGTGGCCTACAGAAGGGTAGATCTAAGGGGCAGTGTATCTGGGGTATCTGCCTAGCTGACTACAGAGTTCCCAGGTGATTTTCCTGGAAATTGATAATACCAAAGACATATTTTATTACTGTTGAATCTACTTCTGCTTCCTGGGCCAGACTTGCACATCCCATAAATGCCCCGGAGGATCTTTAGCTGCTGTTTTGATGTGTGCTGGGTAGCTGCAGGTTTTGGGCTGCTTTCCCTGTGGTGAATGAAGGGGAATGGCTCTCTTTCTGGAGGAGAATCACTGCAGGTGGAGAGACTACTGTCTGCATGGCTTTTCTCAGCCTGCTGCCCTGCTCCTTGGAGGGGTGCTCAGCTTCTCTGACACTCTCTTCCATCTTTGCTGGCAGAAACGAAACCTCCTCGTGTACTTTGACATGGCCTACCAGGGCTTTGCCAGTGGGGACATCAACCGGGATGCCTGGGCTGTGCGGTATTTCATCGAGCAGGGCATCAACATCGTCCTGTCACAGTCCTTCGCTAAGAACATGGGGCTGTACGGTGAGTAGGGCACGTGGTGAGGAAATAATTTCATCCAGGCTGCTGGTGGGATCCCAGTACCTCCACGGTTTAGCAGCCAGTGTCTTCCTGCTGCCTGTGTTCGTCCTGCAGTACTGAGCAGGGATGACCCATCAGGAGCTGGTGGAGACCCTTCTGGAGAACAGGGATCCCTTACAGCTGTGTGGTGTTGGGTGCCACAGTATAAGAAGGATATAAAGCTTTCAGAGAGTGTCCAAAGGAGACTACAAAGATGGTGAATGGTCTAAAAGAGAAGCCATACAAGGAGCAGCTGAGGACACTTGCCTTGCTCAACCTGGAGAAGAGAAGACTGAGGGCAGAGCTCATCATGGGCATCAGCTTCCTCTCAAGGGGCAGCATCTGCTCTCTGTGACAAGTGACAGTACCCAAGGGAATGACATACAACTGTGTCAGGGAGGATTTAGGCTGGATATTTGGGAAAGGTTCTTAACCTAAAGGGTGATTGGATATTGGAACAGGCTCCTCAGGGAAGTGGTCATAGCATAAGCCTGACAGAGCTTAAGGAGTGTTTGGACAATGCTGTCAGACACAGGAACTGTGGGATTCTTGAGGTTGTTCTGTGCAGGGCCAAAAACTGGACTCAATGATCCTTCCAACTCTAGATATTCTGTGATTCTCTTAGGAGAGCGTGCGGGTGCCTTCACAGTGATCTGCAGTGACGCAGATGAAGCCAAGAGGGTGGAATCACAGCTGAAGATCCTCATCCGCCCCATGTATTCCAACCCACCTGTGAACGGAGCACGCATTGCCTCTATGATCCTGAACACCCCTGACCTACGGAAGGAGTGGTAAGAAGAAATCTGTCATGTTCATGACAGCGAGGTCTCTTTGTGCAGCCCTGTGCTGTGCTTACTGTGAGCTGCTGTCACAGGCAGCTCTTAACTTCAGCAACAGTCAGAACCATGTTTACTCTGGAGAAATCCCTGCTTATGTCTTGGCATCAGCTGGTGTCAGTTTAACCTGACACAAACAGGTTTTCCTTGTGTTACCAAGGAAGAAAACTATGTAAAGGAGGGGATAAAGCTCCCGAAGGATTGAGGGCTGCAGGAGCTGCCTATCCAAGAAGCATAAAAGTTTGAGGTGGTGTAGCCATGTAGTGTGTCTCATATGGGGGAAGTGGAAGCATAAGCCCCCTGGGAATGAGACCCAGGAATGTAACCCTCATGCCCTAAGCCTAATTCCTGGCGTCAGCCTGTGCTGTTTTCCCAGCCCCTTGGTGCTGGGTCCCTCCCAGCAGCTGGCCTAGGAGAACAAAGGTTGGCAGTGTGCTGTGGCCTCGCTGGGGGCTGTGTTCTTTTGGCAGCGTGACACTTGTGCCTGATCCAGGGCCCAGCAGAGACATTTCCTAGCTTTGCTGCTTTGGAGCTGGGCCTGTTTGCCAATGCTACCCCTGCACTCTTGGTTTATCTGTAGATACTATTTTATCTGGGTTTGAGTGGTGCTGCCATGAGGCATCCTACTGACCTATGGCTTTCAGATGTGAGAAATGTCTATATTGTAGTAGTAGTGTCTACAGCAATGGAATAAATAAAAAGAGGTCACCTTCTGGTATCAAGAGAATTAAGCAGCTCCCCCAGCTGGAGCTACATCTTCATGCTCATCTGTGTCCCTCTGTGGGGCCCCTCCAGGTGGAGAGGTTGATTTTCAATAGCTGGGGTGGGGAGGGCAGCATTGGTTTGTTCCAGCCCTGCTCTGAATGGTTCCTGGGTTGGCTCCTCAGGCTCACAGAGGTGAAGGGCATGGCTGACCGGATCATCAGCATGCGGACTCAGCTGGTGTCCAACCTCAAGAAAGAGGGATCCTCCCACAACTGGCAGCACATCACTGACCAGATCGGCATGTTCTGCTTCACAGGGCTGAAGCCTGAGCAGGTAAACGCAATTCCAGTGGTCTCAAAGTGTTATTTGCAGTCCTTGTCAGTAAGGTTTTGACTGCAGATGCCAAAATGAGCCTCTTCCTCAGAAGAAACATCCTGCAAGCCCTAAGCACTGGCACATAATGGGGACACCAGTCTTGCTCTGTTCCCTGCTGTACCTGGGAGGTTGAAAGTAAATGTAGCTGTCGTGTGTATCAAAGCAAGCAGTCACTTGGTGCTGCTCTGAAGTGACCTTAAAGGTCAGCTCAAGTGGGGTGACTCTTCCAGCTGAACATCTGCAGTGTTGCTGCTTGGCTTGAGAGCTGGGCAGCATCTCTCTTAGTGCAGAGGGTACTCTGCAGGTAGTGGGATGCCCTGTCTGCTGGCAGCCAGTTTGCTTTGAGTTTCAGCAACCTGGGTAAATTTGCATTTTGCTGACATAGCAGAGGTTGGCCTGCAGTTTGAACTTTGCTCTTTCACCCCAGGTGGAGCGGCTGATCAAGGAGTTCTCAGTCTACATGACAAAGGATGGACGCATCTCTGTGGCGGGAGTTACATCAGGCAACGTGGGTTACCTGGCTCATGCCATCCATCAAGTCACAAAGTAAAGACAGAGGGGTGCCCTGGAGCTGGTGGCTTTCCCTTCCTCACCAGTCGAAGATGAGGAGGGAAAAGAAACAAGCAGAATACTTCAACCACAGCACTTGAAGCCGCTGCTGAATGTATCCTGTAGATGAGTTGTAGAAGCCTAGTCAAATCCACCCTGTGTTGTGGAGCAGGGACATAATTGCTGGCTCCTGCTCGTCACAGCCGTTCTTCCCTGCTGTCCATCCTTTCTCCATCAGCCCCAGCACCTATCTATGCTGGAGGAAGCAAATGCTTAGCAATGCCATCCTACCAGTGTAGGCACCAAAGGCTTCTCCACACACATTTCTCCATGAGAAGGCTTTGTGAGGCTTTTGGTTGCTGGCCCAAGCAGCAGCAGGCAGGGAGCTGGGTGGGCTGAGTTGGAGAGCTCCTTTGGTGTGCTGCTCCAAGCTCCTCAGCCAGTCCCTGCTGCCAGCAGGCTCCATCCTCCTCCATCATCCCAGCCTGGGGCTGGGCAGCACCAAAGCTGTCCTCTGACAAACAGCTCTGAGGACTTCTCACTACCAAACTCTGCTGTGTCGTTGGCTTTGCTCTTTCCATCTGGGACTCTCCTTTCAGGTGTTATTCACAGTGGCATCAGTGCATGGGGCATACCGGTGTCCCTCTTTTAAACCTGTCTCACTTTCATACCTGGAGGTGAAACAATCCCTCATTCCCCTGCCCAATAAGAATCTCCTCTGAAAACTGCTCTCTGGTGGTCTCTGCCTTGCCCCATTCCTGTCCTAAGCCCAGCAGTCCAGCCCTATACCTCCAGCAGCCCTCCCTGCAGTCTTTGTTGAGTGTCCATAAGCCAAGAGGCTGGCCCTGCAGTATCCCGCTCATGTGGAGGTGTGGGGCATCCCTCTCTGCTCTGTTCAACCACATTTCTGGTGACACCAGAAAAGAGCTATCTTGAGAGAAATCTGAGAGCTGATGACTCAAAAAAACATTCTGTCCTTCTAAGCCAAATGTCCCTGAGGTCCTGTGACTTACTGGACTCTGATTTTTAATCCAAATAAAGTGGTGCACGGCTACATTGAGCTGGGGAATTCATCCTGTCATTGTGCAGCTGGATCCCGTCCCTTCCATGCACCAGACATTCCCTCTCAGGTCCATACTAGCACAGGGGATCTTACATGACCAGTGAAAACCTCATCTCCTGAGAATCCCATGTAGACAGGCAGTTCCCACCAATGGGCCTCAGGAGCACAGTGTGTGTGAACAGAGGTTGTCCAGGTGTGAGCTAGTGTCACAAAACTGAAATTGAAGCCGATGGTGTTGAACGGAGGTGTTGCTGGTGAGAAGACAAATTCCCAAAAGCTGTCTGCCTTGGGACATGGGGCCATCTTTGGCCACTGCCCCACGATGGAGTGGAGCCTCCCGAGGCGGAGCTGGAGGCATTACCTCTTAAGTCTGTGAGCTGTCTCCATCCACGGCCACCTCTTCCCTCTGCAGCCATACCAGGTATTTAGCAGGGCAGCCCTCATTTCCCATTCCTGCCCAGGGCAGCTGTGTGCCCATTGGAGCTGGGACAGGTCCAGTCTGGTGCACCTGTCCCGGTCTAGTGCACGTAGTTGCCAGACTTGCTGGAAGGCTGGATCCTCCCGCCGCACCCTGACAGAAGGTTTCCGCTCCCACGCCGCTTGTTTACTGGCCCGATGCCCACAGCTGCTGCTTGCTGTCCTTTGTGCAATAAACCGCTTTCCATGCCGCACACGCCGTAGGTGCTGCCCCACGGCGCTGTGGGTTCCTGTGCTGTGGTCCCTGGTTCTGCGTGGCTCTGGAGCTGCCGCCTCCTGCCCTCTTACCCGCTTGGGGCCGTTCTTCTGCTCGTTCTCTGTACAATAAAAGCACCCTGGAGCACAGCCCCGCCTCTCGCCCTCTCCTTATCGCGGGTCCCCACAGGCTCAGCCTCTACGAAGGGCTACCCGAAGGGGGATGTTTCCCCTTCGCTGATGTTCCCCCGCCTCCGGGGCTGGACTACAACCCCCGGCGTGCAGCGGGCAGGGCGGAGCCGCGGCCGCGCCGCCTCTGCCGCCGAGCTCAGCCGGGGCTGGGGCCGGGGCCGAAGGGAGCGGAGCAGAGCGCTCTCCCCGCCTGGTGAGTGGGGTCGGGATACGGACGGACCGGGGGGACACACGCGGGGAGCCCAGCGACCGGCTAGGGCAGGAGTCTGTGCATCCCCCTGCGAACGCGGGCTGACCGTCACCGGCTGCGGGCCTTGCTCCTCCGGGCGGGGGGCGCCGCCGGGGCCGCGGGTCTGTCGAGTCACCCTCGGTGAAGCGCCTGCTCTCGGGGTTTCTGGTTGCCAGAGTATGGCGGCTTTGCCTGGAGGGAAAGGACACCCTTCAGCATCCTCCCCCAGGCCATGAGAGGAGCATCGACCCCCTGCAGCATTCTCGGCCGGGTGGGAACTTCAGCCCACGCGGACCCACCGGCCTGTCCCTCCACGGTCCTACCCACAGGGCACAGGGTGGCCCTTACTCCCCTTCCCCAGAAATCTTTACAGAGGATTCATAGCACAAGCACAGAGTTTAAATAGCCCAGAAGCAAGGAGTGAGCTGGGCAGATAGAGTCTCTATAGATGTCCTCTAGGGATAAAAAACAGATTTCCTTGAAAAGAGATTTCTCATGGTCATGTAGATTCCTGCAAAATCCTGCAAGGTTGTGAGGATCAATTTCCTCCACCTTGGAGACACTGGGATTTGGACTTTCTAACCCCCAAGGGCTGTGATGCTGGAAACACCAGATCTTCAAATCCAAAAGCTCCTGAGATATCATCCATCTCCTGCTGGTTGTCACCCTGTGGGTACCCTGGAAGGGGCCAGTCCTGCTTTTCCTGTTAACACAGTATTTCTGCTGCACACTGGTCATTCCTGTTGAGCCCAGCCTTGCCCTTTACTCAGGAGCACGTGCACAGCCGCGCTTGCAGAGCTTGCAGAAATTAGGGCTGGAAATCAGGAAGTGAGCCAGGACATTGGGTCTCGTGCCCACAGAAAGATGAGTCTTGCTGTAAAGCTGCAGCTCCTCAGCCCCACAGCCAGGGCTCAGTCCCCCATCCAAGAGCAGTTGTGTCCTCTCCCTGGATTTGAGGGACAAGACGTGAATTCTCCTGCTATATCTCTGCTGGTGTGTGTGTGTGCTGTGACCCTCCAAGCTAAGACGCAGGGAACTCAGTTCCCCTGTGCCCCCACCTGATCCCCAGGTTGTCCCTTGTTAATATAATTTAACTAACATTTAACAATGTCATTCTTCATCCCCTTGTAGGAGTAGGGAAGTGCCTGACTCCTGTGCTGCTGCATTCCAGCCTGTTTGTTCGCTGCCCTTCCTGCCTGATGGAGCCAGCACTGGCTGAGGACCCTCCTCAAGGTGCCCAGCTGAGCCTGGTGCAGGAGCACTAGTGGGACGTGGACAGTGGCGTGTGCCACCTGCGAAGGGACAATGGCTCAGGGCACTGGGAGCATCAACAGTGACTACAAGGATTGGGAATGGAGCGACGATGCTGGTGAACGGGCTAGGCTGCTGCAGAGCCCTAGTGTGGAGACGGTGCCCAAAAATTCAGAGAGCCAAGGAAACAGTCTGGGGGCCACATCGGCTCTGGGAGCTGTCTTCATTGTGGTCAACGCTGCTCTCGGGGCTGGGCTGCTCAACTTCCCTGCTGCCTTCAGCATGGCTGGTGGCGTGGCTGCAGGCATCACCCTGCAGATGGTGAGAAAGTGGGGAAGGGACAGTCCCCCGTCCCAGCCTGGGAGGGTGCATGGGAGGGACATGTGGTGCCCCAGAAAGGGCTTGGGAAGGACCAGACTCCTAGGAAGAAGCTCTTTTGGGTGAGGTGCACCAGAGATTCTCAGTGTATTCAGGGGTGGGTGCCTGGGGTGGCTCAGTGTGCCCTCCCTGTCTCTCTCCCATCCCAGTGCATGCTGATCTTCATCATCGGAGGATTGGTCATCCTGGCATACTGCTCACAGGCCAGCAACGAGCGCACCTACCAGGAGGTTGTGTGGGCTGTCTGTGGGAAGGTGCCCGGTGTGCTGTGCGAGGTGGCCATCGCTGTCTACACCTTTGGCACCTGCATCGCCTTCCTCATCATCATTGGAGACCAGGAGGACAAGAGTAAGTGCCTCCCATGGAGCAAATAATAACCAGTTGTTGTCCATTCAGCTGGAAGGGCCAACCTGACCGTCTTGGTTGTCCCCACAGTCATTGCTGCTCTGGTGAAGGAGCCTGAGGAAGTCGGGAGCAGCCGCTGGTACACAGACCGCAAGTTCACCATCAGCATCACCGCCTTCCTGCTTATCCTGCCCCTCTCCATCCCCAAAGAGATTGGCTTCCAAAAATATGCCAGGTGGGTGGGAAGAGCCCTCTGGGGCTGGGAGTTGGGGGGGGCCAGCCAGCACCCACCATGGTTGCAGAGGACAGGGACTGGAAATGCTGTGATTCTAGTGCCATATCAGCGCACTCATCCTCTGCCTTCCCATGCCTCAGTTTCCCCATCTGGGAAGCAGAGGAGTGGCTGAGCACCATGCAGCCACAGTGTCATACTTCAGGGCTTGTGTTCCTCCCTTCTGCATGCTGGAGGAAGCAGGGAATGCTGCTTTCAACTAGATTGTCTCCTATCTTTGGAGTTGGCAATCCAGCAGAAAGGAGAGCCAGTAAGTGTCCCTAGGCCAGGTGGTCTGCAAGCCAGCCCTGCTCCACCAAGAATCTTGGTGTGACCTGGCTGCTGGAGCTGGACCAGCAGGGACACCAAGGAGTGTCACTGCTTCAACACTTGCCTCTTTCTCCAGCCCAAAACCCGAGTCTGGCAGGTTTGCCACTCACAGAAGGATGGGATAACCCCCAAATGCAACAGAATTGTGTTGGCATCTGCTTGGGGGACAGGGGGTGACGTTTCCTGGTATATTCCCATGGGAAGTGAAAGCAAAAATGGGTCTGATAGGCAGAAGGGGGTAGCCTGGGCTGTGCAGGGCAGAAGATGGGGACGGAGAGCCTGGTAGGAGACCCTCCATGAAGTGGGGAGGCAGAACACTCACAGCCTCTTATCCCCTTTCACAGCTCCCTCAGTGTGATTGGCACATGGTATGTCACAGCAGTCATTATCATCAAGTACATCTGGCCTGACAAGGAGCTGGTGCCTGTGGAGATCCCCACCAGGTGAGAGCAAGAGACACAATGCTGCCAGTGCCATCATAGCACTGCAGAGCCAGGCAGGACTGTGGGAGCAAGGACTGCAAAGGCTAGGGATGAATCTTTCATCAGTCCCATCCCTGGTCCTGGGAACTCTGCATGTTGCTGCTAGAAGCTCCCAAATGGCTGCACCTCTGTGTGTTTCAGAGGACCAGGTGGTGAAGAGGAGGAAAAGGACCTCTTAAAGGTCCCCATGGCTCCACCACAGGTTTTGATAGCACTGATTGGTTTTTATCTCTGACATATCCAGGCCCTGGATTCCCTGTGCAGTGCTTGTGCTCACCCAGCAACAAGGCTGCGTCTATATTTGGATGATTTTGGTTATTTCCTTAACCAGCACAACCACTGTGGCTTATTCCCTTCCTTGCAGTGTGTATTTTTTGATCCAGTGCAGGAATTTTATGGCAGAGCAAAGGTTAGATCAGTTTTTTGCACTTATTTTTTACTGATACTTTACTTTTGTGTGCTCAGATTTGGCTGTTTTTGTCTCAGTGAAAGGCCCTGGTCTTCAGGGAATACCAGGTCCCAAGAAAACCTCATTCTATGCAATGGCATCATCCTGGGTGGGGGGAAGCAGTAAGGCAAAGACACTGAGCACTCCCAGCTCATCCTCTCCTGGTGCACTGGATGGGGGTTACAGGGGATTTTGGTCTGACTGATGGGTGTTCCTCTCCTTCCAGCCCCTCCACCTGGACAGCTGTCTTCAATGCCATGCCCACCATCTGCTTTGGGTTCCAGGTAAGGCCACGAGCTTGGCACTCCCCTTCCATCCTGTGGTTGCTTGGATGGCAGACTAAAACCCTGCCTTGTGTGATGGGCTGGTTGATTGGCTAAAACCCTGCCCATGTGCTCACTGCACAGCTTTGCAAGGAGGCTGAAGCCTTTTTAATATCTCACCACCTCTGGACGGAGATGGATCCATTTTACCCCAGCTAGGACGTACAGGGCATCCTGTCCCGATGCTTTTTCTTCTCCAGTGGCAAACCTGGGAGATCATGATATCACAACAAACACAGAATATCACAAGTAGAATGCCCCATAGTTCTCCCCATCACCTATCCCCACTGTCTCTGTGTCCTGGCAGTGCCACGTGAGCAGCGTGCCCGTCTTTAACAGCATGAAGCAGCCAGAGGTGAAGACCTGGGGGGCAGTGGTGACAGCAGCCATGGTGATTGCTCTCTTCGTCTACACAGGCACTGGTAAGTGAGGGGACACCGTGTGGGTGTGGCACAGTCCTTGGAGTGGCTGTGAACTTCAGGAGGGCAGGGACACTCTGATCAGCAAGGGTCAGAGGGAGAAGGGAGGAGAGTCCATCAAACACCTCTGCAATGTGCTCTGTGCCACATCCATCCAAGTCTGGTCCTTCAAACAGATGTTCAGGAGACTTGTCCCTGTTCCCTGCTGACTGCTCCCTTCCTGGCAGGCATCTGTGGCTTCCTAACCTTTGGAGCTGGCGTGGAGCAGGATGTCTTGATGTCCTACCCCTCCAATGACATCCCTGTTGCCCTCGCTCGGGCTTTCATCATCCTCTGTGTGCTGACATCCTACCCCATCCTGCACTTCTGTGGCCGGTGAGCGCTGGGAGAGATGGGGCTGGTGTGGGAAGGAGGAGCAGCACGAGGAAACCCCTCTGTCCTGGGTCTGTGCCCACAGGGCTGTCTTGGAGGGTCTCTGGCTCCGCTATACCGGGGTAACAGTGGAGGAGGACGTGGTTCGGGAGCGGAGGAGACGCCTGCTTCAGACCATCAGCTGGTTCCTCCTGACACTCCTTCTGGCTCTTTTCATCCCTGATATTGGCAAAGTCATCTCTGTCATTGGGGGCTTGGCCGCCTGCTTCATCTTTGTCTTCCCAGGTAGGGCATCCTGGAATGCTCAGGGGCTGACAAAGGTCTCATGGACTTCTGTCTCGAAGAGGGAGGGGCAGGATGGAAACACAGGAACCAGGAGATTTTAGAGGAGGACAAAAATGTGGTGTGAGTCCAGTCAGCAGCCCAGCTATTTTGGCTGGTCTTGGAGCTCTGTAACATGGAGTGCAGCTCCCTGTTCTATGGAGTGTCTGTTCAGTCCCCAGTGGACAGTCCTCATCTGGTTCTAATTTGCCTCTCCTGGCTTTCAGGGCTCTGCCTGATTCAAGCCAAGCTCTCTGAGATCCAAGAAACCAGGGCAATCAGGTAACTGAAATGTGCCTCCCCTCTCCCCCATTCCCCTGTGGATATTGCGGTGAAGGACCCCTCTAAATATGCTCTGTCCTCCTGCATCCACAGCTGGTGGGCCCAGGTCAGCTATGGGGTGTTCATGGTCACCCTTGGAGCCTTCATCTTTGGACAGACCACTGCCAATGCCATCTTTGTGGATCTTACAGCCTGACTCCTCCAGGCTGGACTGCACTGCTGCTGCTGAGGGGATGGAGATTTCCCCTGGGACCAAAGGGAAGTGGGAAGAAAACATGTTGGTGTGTTGGGAAGATCCAAGAGAACCGTTGTGACTTGGGGCTTGGCTGAACAAGCCCTGTGGTGGTTTGTATCTCATTGTCTTAAGGCTGCAGGCAGTCAGGCTTCTCTCAGCCCTGGCTCCCTGGTGAAGCCAGAGCAACACTACAAGGGGACCTGTCATCCAGGGCAAGCTCTTTCTGCCCCTGGGAGTAGACATCACTCCCTTAGACATCACTAAGGGGTCATGGTTGGGGTTTGCAAAGCCATGCTGCTCTCATCTATGTACCCTTGTGCTGGTGGAGCTCCTCTCCACGGGTAAAATTTCTTCTCCCAACTTTGGAGAGAGAAGCAGTGTTCTGCATAAAGGGAAATAGTAATCATGTTTATCAGACAGGGAGACAGCCCATAGTCCTATTCTGTGTCAATGTTTGGTTTGAACTCTGGTTTCCTACCGGTCTCCTGCCCCTACTCTCACATCTCCCTCCGCCTAGGCTGCACTTTGTGTTACAAAGGGTTGTCTTCAGCCTGTTTGGGTTTTTTCTTTTGAGGATCAGAATGACCCTGGGATAGGGACATGCCAGTGCAATGTTTTCCTTGCCAGGGGTTGCTCATTCAGTAGAGAAGCTGCTATGACTGCATCAACCCACTGAAGACACTACAATAGAGCAAAGCTCTTCTCCAGATTTACAATCCAGTTCTTCCAGGTGTCCAGCAAATGGGACTGGGCCAGGTTTTAAGGGATGCTTTTGGGATAAAGCAGTCAGTATTCATTTGTTTTATATTGTTCTCTTGGTCATTTACACTCCCTGTGGCTGGTGTTGCTCTGGGCTGTCCCTCTGTTGCCTGTCTGGATGATAGTTTCATTCCTGCTTTTTCTGGGTTGAGCAGTTCCCCCAGCAGCAGATTTGGTTGGGGGCATTAAACCTCAACAGCAATGTTCTCTTATTCTGTATTTGAGTTTCTTTTAATGTTGTTTATGCTTCTAAAACCCTTGGGGAGGGAGGAATTCAGGTATAGCTGTTGATGCATCTGTGACGAGGGTTCAGCCCAGATTTGTGCAAAACCTGGCCCTGCACCTCCTGTACCTTTTGGAATCAGCACAGGCTGTTGTGGTGGGAAGGAGAACCATGGCTTGTGCTCCTGCACTTCTCAGCGTGGCTGCAGGAGGGGTGACAGCACATGGGTGCTTCCCCACATGGAAACGTTTGGTCTTTCCTTACTAACACTGCGTGTAAATGGGAACCTCCCCATTGCTGCTTGGGACAGAGAGACCCAGATGGAGAAGGAGGAAGAAAAGCCCTAAGCACAGCAGGAATGTTTGAAAGATGCTGTGAAGGCACAGATCCCTCCTGCCTCTCCCAAGGGATCTCCAGCATCCGTGCCCTCATCTTTTGACAAAACCAGGCTCCACCAAACCCCCACTTGTATGGTACTGGCAGTGTCCCAAGCCCCTCTGCCAGGCTCCTGCCTGTGAGCAGGAGCTGGGGCTTGGGGACCCTTTGGCATAAAGAAGATGGCCAATTGTCCTGGATGTGGGGAGCACAGAGCTACGTCCCATGGAGCCCAGCAGAGATGCTCAGCAGGTGCCAATGCCAAAATGCCTTCCAGTGCCCACCCTGCAGGAAGATGAAAAGGTTTGGTACCTGGTGAGTCTTGTGGCTCTGGCTTTCCTGAAGGTGTGCTAGGCATAAGGAGGTCCCTTGGCTGAAGTGGACGAGGTCACAGTGTCTCATGTCACCTGGGAAACACCTGGGCTCCCTTGGTGCCCCCGCAGAGTCCCCGTGACTGAGGGCTGGGCAGGTCTGGAGGTGCTGTGGCCGTTCCTGTTTGCCTTACTGCTCCCCTGTTTACAAACAATTTTAATATGTATTTTGTACATGCAGAAAGTGGAGGGAACTCAACTCAATAAAAGTGACATTGTGATGCGTGTGTCAGGCCAGCACGAGGTGGTTTCTGTGGGAGATGCTCCCGAGTGGGATACAGGGATGAAGCCATATCCTGAAATGCCATCCCAGCTCTCCGAACTTTGGGATGGATGGTGTGGAGCTGGGAAGTCCCACTGCCTTCCTCAGGCCCTCATTCTCCGGGGTATCTTTACGCCCAGGGCCGGGGGATGCCAGGGGAGGCTATGTGGGCCCCGGTCCTGGTGTGGCACCCGTGTCGCTCCCCGGGGTCAGCAGGCGGGTGTGGCTGAGACGGGCGGGAAGGAACTGAAGGGAGTTTCCTCTTCGGGACTGAGGCCGGCCATCCGGGAGGGTGCAAAAGGAGAGAGGATTTCCTTAGAAAGGAAAACCCGCGGCTGGAGCGTGGCGGGCCGGGGCCGGGCGCTCTGAGGGACCCACAGGCACCATGTTGTGTGGGAGCAGCGCCTGGGCCGTACCAAGGCAGCGCGGGGGAGGGGACGCCAATTCATGGGCCTGTACCACGGCGCTGCGCGGGGGGGGAAACCGTTCCTGGGGTTGTACCACCATCGGGGGGAGAAAACAGCGAGGCGAGGGGGAACGGGGCGGGCCGCACCA
>VYZP01017103.1:0-10587 GCA_013400635.1 Hypocryptadius cinnamomeus | reverse complement strand
GGCTGCGGCAGCGTCGCGAGCTGGCGGGGAAACCGCCAGCTCTGGAGCTGTGCTCATTCCTCCCCCTTCGCTTGTGTAACGCCGGTGGTGACAGGTGGAGCTTTGAGGACTCCGGGCCGGGCCTGCCCCGGCCGGGCTCGGCGGCCGCCGTAGGAGATCGGTGTTGTTGTGACTTGCCCGCAGAAAATACGGAAAAAGTGAGCTGTAGTGAATAATCCGGTGACATAACCTTCTTGCAGACCACAGGAGAGAAATCCTTCTCAGTGCTGTCCTCCAGTTAAGAAAACGCTGCCCAGTAAAATGGGCTTGTATAATTCTAAACTAGAAATAGCAACAGTTGGGTGTCTCCACAGATGCTGTATCAGTACATGAGCTTCTTTACGATAGTTTCCTAACTTAGATTAGTACCATTTACTCCTTATACAGGAAGGCCAGTGAGTACTCATAGTTTAATTTCAACAAACCACAACCAATTTGGATTGTATTTACGACAGAAGTGAGATAATACTGAAAATACAACACTAGTGTGTTGGTATATCATGTACTCAGATTGTTTCTGAATCACACTTGTTGCAAGGAAGTATGGCAACTGCTCTCAGGAACTTTTTTTAAGCAGGTAACAAAACAGGTGTGACTCTGACAAGTCATTCTTAGTGTACCCAACTGATTCCTGTTCCTAAGGTAACTCCTTTGGCATTGGCTAAAATTATGGGTGGGGTGAGCCCGGGTGGGGTGACTCTCTTATAAAGAGGAAACAAACTTAGTTGGTAGCAGACTAGTCTGTCCTTTCCACCTTTGTTATTTTGATTCTTTCAGCCCTTTTGTTTATAAGTTCACTCTTAACTGTTGATGCCGTTGGCCTGGTGTCTCCAAACCAAACTCACAGCCAGTTTGTTGCCTACCTGTGTCTCTTCTTCGGAGAAATACCTTATCCTGATTACCCTATATAGTGTTCCTAGGTTTCTGATTTATGCTGAAATGGTCATTCTTGGTGTTCAGCTGAGTAAGTGGAAGAGAAACTGTGGGAACATAACTTAGCAATAGAGGACAGTAATGTGTCCCTGTGATGGGGCATAACTAAATCATGTTGGAAATTGTTATCACTGAGAATCATGGTTGAGGCCATCACTGTTTTAGCTAGGTTTCTCTTTTGTTCCATAAGCATCCCCACTGTATGAATACTGCAGTTTTCTTTGACTTTTGAAATAGCATTTAGCTGTTCTGAAATGCATTTTGGATGGTAAAAAACCATAAAGCATTTGATAACAAGTCCCTCATTTTTTTCCCTTCAGCAGAAACTTTATTCTACAGTTCTTGTCTGAAGGAGAACTGGGAAGTGAGAGTTTCTCGGTTTTGGTTTTGGTTTGTTTTTTTTGAACAGTCCAGGTTGAGATGTGAAAATGCCTGAAGCAGCCATGTCGTGTTTGATGCGTATCTCATGTGTTTGAGGTAAATTCCAAACTGCAACTTCACTGGCCTGGGTGTATAGGAACAATTTAGGTGCTTAGTTCAGCCACACTCTGAAAACTAAAGTTACTGTGTCTAATCATCTTTTGACTTCCAGTTTACTGGAATTGGGTGCAGCTTTCCAGTGTATGGAATGTTCAGGTGTCTTTTCTGTTTGTAAACACCTGAATTTGAACTGGTCAAATGAATCAGGAGCTTATTTTACTGCTAATGTGACTTTCACTCTGGGATTTTTTCCTCAGTAGGTTTCAAAGTGGTAGACATCCTGAAATACAAAGTATAATATGATTGAAAACCACCTTTCTCCCTTGGATTGCTCCCAGTGTCAGCCTTCAGAGAGGTGTGCTGCCCTTCCATGTTTTGTATCTGTTCATGGGTTTAAAAAGAGGGTAAGGGAGTGTTCTGGAGAGCAGGTTTAGCACTGGTCCCTTTAGCATGTTTTATGTGATGTTTTGTGACAGGAGTAAAGAACCTAATCAGCAAACACATTGCTGTTGTTTGTGTCACTTGTTCTGTTTTATTCTCCACATGCAGCACGTGTGCCCTGAAATCGTACAACTCCTGAAATCCAGCAGCAATAGTTACTTACTTCTGCAAAATGCTGAAAAAAAGATCCAAAGTTAGCTTAAAGTAATTTCAAAATTACTTTCTTCGTAGCGGTGTTTCTGAATTTGTGGAAGACTTCAGGTTTGTCAACTTCAGCATCAAGGCTTAGTTACTCTCTTGTGATTTCTGGTTAGTAGGGAGTGTCTTTGGTTACACCTGATGTGTGGTTTCATATTGGCCCTCTCTATTTTGTGATCTTTGGAGTCTTGCCTGAAATTTTATTGCATTTATATTTTAATCCAACAGAACTCTGCTCTTGAAAAAAGATCTACTGAAATAGATGCCAAATGTTGTTTGTTGATGGGCTGTTGTTTCCCTTAGGAAGCGTTCAGGGTGTGTAATGCTGTAGAATTTGGTAAATATTTTTTATCTCTTTAAAATGGGTTGTGTTGCACAATATAAAATAGCAATATTGTAAGAGCTCCTGCAGCCCGTGCCTGGTATATTAATCCATTACTGTATAATAGGATCTGCGGCTGAAAGTAAATAATTTTGCCAGGTAATCTGAATTTTTTTTATAAACTCGCTGAGGCCTGACTTGTCTGAACCTGGCAGGTTCATCCCATGGACTGAAAGCTTCCTGAATTGTTGAGGCCAGTGTAGGGAGATTCATTCCCACTAAGGATATATGGATCTAAAAATAAAGTCTGCTTCACATAGCATTCATAGCTTCCTTAATCAGTGCTGTAGTAATTGAATTTTAGCCTTGCACTGAATGACCAGAGAGGTACCTGTGCAGTTCTGCTTTGCAGGCAAGGCTCCCTTGGTTACTCTGTACTCTCCTGAGTTAGGTTGCAGCATTTGAACCTCTGAAGTGCTGTTAATGTTGTGTCCGGGGGAGCTGTCAGGTTTGCTGTGCGCTGGGATACACACAGTGCATACCGTATGTTTAGAACATAAGTAGGAAGCTGTTTTCTCAGCTATTGTGTTCCTTGAGTCTCCGTGTTTACTCAGGCTCTTCCTTGAGAGGCTTCCTTGAAAGAAAAGATCCCATTTTGCCTTCAGCTTGGGTTGTCCGGTGGCACTGCCAGATTTTGCAGTTGGAAGGTGGCAAAGCTTGTTTTGCTTCTCTGCAGTCAAAGCGTTCCCTGCTTTTTTGGAAGGCAAGAGATGCTAATAGGAGGGTGGGATGGTCAGTGTGTTGTATGGCAGCAGGGAGGCTTGAGCCCAGCTTGAGAATTTCAATACCAGAACTCCTGAGTTTTAGGTGGAGTAGGCATGATTGCTGTGCTGTTTCTATTGGTATGATGAAAAATGCCCTGAGAAATGTGGGTTTTCTTCCTAGGGGCCTGAAAGGCAAACTCTTGAAATTTTGTTATTGCCTTAAAAATTGGCCAAGTTGAAGTTTTGTGTTATGTCCTGTAGGCAGTTCAAACAGCCTGTGAGTTCTCCAGGCTGGTTGCTGTAAGCTGGTGCTCTGATGGGACTGAATTCCCCTTGCTGACTGTTGGTTTTAGTAAGGGCAAGTACTGTGCTGAGGTCTGTGTGCTTGATTTTTAACAAATGCTTTTCAGAAGCTTTGTATTGGTGATGTATGTTAAACCTTTCCATTAAGATTGTCTTGGAAGGCATGTACTTGCCAAACCCAGTGACATTTTCTAGGTTGTTCCAAAAGAGGAATTTAAAGGTTATTAAAAAAAAAAAAAATCAGGTACTGTACTACTGAGAAATCTTTTTAAACTTCTGTGTCAGTCCTTCCTTCTACATGTTCCACAGTCAGTGGCCTTTTAAACCTTTATATAGAAAGGCAATGAATTCTAGCTTGTCAGATGTACTAAAAAGAAATGGAAGTTTTGTGTAATTCTTCTCACTGCAGTTTTAGATGTGCCCTGAAATTCTTTTAGAGACCAACTGCCTTGTCATTGAAGAATACTTTCAGTATTACTGCTTGAAAATTTCTTCTTTGTGAGATGTAAGCTTTATTGCGTAAGAAGGATCTTGCATACCTTCATTGAGTAGTCAGGGTTTTCTTTGGCATACTGAAAGTCTGCAAGTCAGTTGATTTGACTTTTCTTACAAATAATTTACCCATATATTTGTGTAATATAATAATTTTTTTCAAACAACAGAATGATCTTCATTGCCTCTGGTAGGATTTGTTGCTCCTGATGTTTTGGAGTGTAGGCAGATGTTAAATAAGGTATGGTTCCAAGTGTAAGCAACTGAAAAGCTTTGTATAAAGGGAGATAGGAAGAAGAGTTCTTTCTACTTGCACCCAGCACAGCCTGTTCAGCTTCCTGTGTGCTGCTGCTGTTGGGAGCTGGCAGGAGGAGGCCCGGCACGCGGAGCTGTGCTGCTGCAGGAATGCTCCCTGGGCTGGTTTGCCCTCAGTTCCGCGTGCCAGGCGGACACATCACCCCCGCCGTCCATTTCCATGGTGAGGCACAAATCATGTGCTGCTGGTTTTTGCCATGGAGAGCCAAGACCGCAGAGCAATAGTTTTTGTTCTGAGAAATGGATCTTCAGATTCTTGGCATGAAGCCCAGTGACCTTTGTGTTCTGCTCAGGTAGAGCTTCCAAGCAGTGACTCTCCAGCTTCATTCTGCCTTTGACAATGCACAGTGCTGCTTCTCAGAGCAGCTTGGGGCTTCGTTTGACGCTCCCCGCACTGTTGGATATGCAGGACTTGCTTTGGGATGCAATTTTGTCACACTGGCAATCTGTAATTCAACAGATGAGATGTCAAGTGCCAAGTTTTGTGTTGTCATAGAAATTTATTAAGCTGGCAAGCTCTGCTGTTGTAGCTCACTGGAAAGCTGTTTCAGTATAAGCCAAATGTTAGGGTTAGTTTATTGCAGTTCTTTGTGTGTTGCTCATTCACGATTGCTTGTTTTGGTGTGCCAGGGTTGAGGCAATACTGCCTGGATGTACTGGGGCAAAATATAGCAGAGATGGTAAAAGTGTGTTTTTTATATTAGTTTATGATGGATGCTTTGAATGATTCTGACCTCTGATTTTTGCTATGTATCTAGTTCATTATTCATCTCATTTTCTTCTTTCTCATGGTGCTGAAAATCATTCCTCTGATTGAGCTCTTTGCTGGCTCTTTCAGACTGCAAAATGCAGAAACAAAAGTGGTCAGGTAGTGTAAAAACAACAGAGCTCATGTTGTGAAAACTTAATACTACTGAATTTTCCTTGTGAACATAGTTATGTGACATTGCTACAGAACTTCTATCTAATTTAATACTGTTTTCCAGGTGCCATGTTTCAGAACAGACAAAGACAACTGAGAAAGAAGAGCTGAAGCAAGTAACACAGAAACAGATAAAGACTCACTGGGGGAAAAAAAATTGACCTGTCTCTGAGGTGACTAAAGGGGAATAATGGTGATTTTGCGCCGGGCTCGGCCGCCTGCTTCCGCCCCAACCAGCAATGAATCTTGACTCGCTCTCGCTGGCCTTGTCTCAAATCAGCTACCTGGTGGACAATTTAACCAAGAAAAACTACCGAGCCAGCCAGCAGGAAATACAGCATGTAAGTAAAGTGATACGGTGCTACAAAATAAATGCTGTAAAGAGAACTGGAGTTTCTCTTCTCGTTTGTATTTGTACTCTGCCGTGCTCTTGCATATGTTACTGTTTGCTGTTTTCTGTGGTGTTGGGAACTGCAGGGTGTGCCTGATACTCCTGCTGGTTCATCTGCCAAGTCATGGAATACAGCTCAGAGCTGAGACCAATATTAACTTTGTAGCTGAATATCAGGATTAACTGCTGCTCCTCAAGGGTGGCATGAAAAGCTTTCCTAACTTCTCCAGGTTAAATCTTTCCACTTTTGGCCATTCAATAGAACACTGATTGGGAAGGGGAGGAAAACATATACATTCAGTGTTCAAAGTTGTTGCATTGAAAGCCTGAGTGTGTTGTAATTTACCTTTGAATGCTCTCTCCTCCCTTGATGGAAGTTTTTTCCTCTTTTCGTTCAGTGACTCACGGCTTTGTGAAGCCGAGCTGACTGACTTGGCCCTGGGTTTTCAGAAGGCAGGCAGAGTAACTGCATGTTGAGACCCAAATATCTATGATTTGGGCAAGAATTCTGTTTTAACTGACCTTTTTAAAAATAGCTCTGACTTGCAGGGTGGACTGAAAAGCATTATCTGCAGAGTGCTTAGGAGGAAGTGAATGCTACTGAACTCGTTTTAGAAACTGGTTTAGTTCAGTTCCCAGCAGACAGCTGGGCCACTTAATGTTGAGGTTTTTTCTTGCAGCAGTGCAATCCTGCAGCGATTTGAATGAGATTAGAAGGCCAGAGGGCTTAAGGAGTGAGTTTCTGTAACATTTGATGTCTTTAGAAGTGCATTCATTGGTTATCTTGAGGTGAGAGGAGAGTGATTGCAGCAGTATTGCTTTTTTTAAGTGTAAGATGGAATGGGTCTCTTGTAACTTTTGTAAGTTTCTATGTTTTGGCAAGTTCATTACTCCAGGGGCTCATTTGGGATCATGCTGTCCTTCTGATCACTGTTAGTTTCAACAGATGGTTTTTGCAGTAAGGTGTGACTAAAGCATGACTTGATTTGGGAGAAGATATGGTTGATCTGCCATTCACCTGGAGCATAGCTCTCTAAAACAGGGACAGATTGTTCCTTACCCTTCAGCCAGGCCTCTTAGCCTCACTGTGGTGAAAGGGGTGCGAGGCTGGCACCTGGTCTATGGAAATGGCTGGATTGTGTATGGTTATAAAGCAGATCTAGAATTTCAAGGCTAAATTCCTAAAATCTTTATCCTTTGTCTTTTTTGTTTTCAAATTTTATTTCCCTGGTATTGCTTTACTTTTGTGGTTGCTGGTACAATATTTCTTTAGTTGAAGAGAATATATGTGCTGTAACTCTGTCTCATGGTACAACTGCTTGGGGTAAATTTTTGGCATGATTCACTCAATTTTACACAGTTTTCATATAAGCATGTAGAGTTGTGGAAATTCATACTTGGAGTTGTTCTTGTCTCAGCTGACCAAAATGACACTTATATTTAAATACGTCACCCAGGTGTAACAGTGGCAAAGCTTGAGGAACTAATTTCTTTTTAAATATTTTATCAGTAGTCATTTAATATAGCTAATGCTTAAAGAAATAGAATGTATGTTTAAAAAACTCAGAAATATTTTATGCATTTGTCAGACACAAATTCTAAACCATGATTTCCTCTGAAGTGAGTTTTTGTGGTCTCCTTCTCCTTAAGTGGTGAAGAGAGCCTGGTTGGAGCAGGGGAAAGGGCTTTGTGGATGAGTTTATCTAGGAAAACAAAACTTTCTGAATCTAGAAAAATCTAGTTATTTTTTGTCTAATGTATTTGCCAGACACATTACCTGATAAATCCAAATACATGTGGTTCTAGCTTTATCCTAAACCAAGACTGGTTGAGGTTGGAAGGGAGCTGTGGAGGTCGTGTGGTCCAACCTGCTGCTCAAACAGTCACTTCGAGTGGGTTGCTCAGGAATATGTCTGGGCAGTTTTTGGGACATGGATGGAGACTCTACAACCTTTCTGGGCAGCCTCTGTCAGTGCTTGGTGACCCCTGCAGTAAACAAATAGTATTTTTGATCTGATTTTATGACTGAATACACTGGCATGTAAATGTGTATCAAGGCTGCCAATACAAAGGTTTCTTTCAGCTCTTTCTTCAGGAAAATTGGCAATTCCCATTACCATTTCCTGGAAGAGCTTTTTTGGGAATGTAGTTGGTGCACTTTTAGCCTTCTCTTCCCTTCCTTCCTGTATGTTAAATTTTCAAATTATTGTCCTTTGGAAGATACTTCAGTGCAAGGAAGCAATCTACTTCTGATGCAGGCCAGTTGTGTGGATGGCTTTAGTATTACAGTTTTCTTTGGCATCTGGTTACTTTGATGAATTCACCTTGGTCACACAGCACCAGGCAGCTTCTTAGGAAATTGATCCAGCTTTATGTCAGTCTTGTTACCACATCCAAATCTTTGCTTGTGATTGCCTAAACAAACTGCCTGTTTTCTGAAGCCTGAGCTAGGTACTAGGATTTGCTGTGAATTCAGGTTTGCTGCCTTTTGCACCAGTCTGAGGATCTTCCTGATCCTGGGGTATGGCTGCCTTCAGAGGCCCAGCTGTCACCACAGCTGGGCTGTTTACTCTGGGCTGGCATCCCACAGGCATGTATATTCGACTTGGAAGTTTCTTTCCAGCAGAACAAAACTTGGCAGCCACTGGAATCGGCAGGCTCTGAGGGAAAGGGAAGCATAGTGTCAGGTAACAGTAGAAAAATTGAGATGAAAACAGTCCAACATAGAGCCCGAGCAGACAGAGCCTAAAGCAACCCTGTTTGTCTCTTTGCACAAAGAAGCTACTGGCAAACAACGCAAACATTCATGATGGGTGAAGCAGTGGGCTTGGTGTAGGCAGTCAGACCAGAGGCAGAGCTGCAGGTTTCTGCTGGCACATTTGTGTCTCTCCTGCAGCTAGAAAAGGGAAAACAGTGGGAAAAATGTTGCTAGTAGATGAAGGTTGGATTTGTTATTAGCTGCTACTGTTTGGCCAAAGAGGCTGGCTGCTGTTGATTGGCTTCACATTTCTGACAGTATGGATTCTATTAAAAACAAGTAATACTGTCCACTTGGTTGGGGTGTAAAGAAAGGAGCCAGCTCTGAAACAGTCTGCAGCTATTTCAGACAGCAAGCTGATGAGCTGGTCTGTAACTAGGAGTTAAACTTAAGGTAAATGGTAGGGGATGCAAACAAAACTGTAATGTTGTTAAGATTTAGTAATGAGTGATAGGTGTTGTAAGTCGGCAAATGCAGATCACCCATTGCACAGGTGCTGTCCCAAGGCTGTGTCCTTGCAGAGGTAGGCACTGGAAACTGTGGGAAAAAATGGGGAAAAGTGAGGCCATGGACTGTGTGGATTCTGGGCTGCTTTGGTGGCAGAATCATGAGCGTGACTTGAAAACCCCTTTTTACTTAGCTTTGTAAGACTACCACCCCTGAAATGCATGGCTTTTGTGTCAGTGACTTGTGTCTAGATTCTTTGTTTATACTTCTTATTTGCAAATAGAGTTAATGATGTGGTTTCTAGGTTACTGATTAGAAGGAACATTTATAGCAGTTTTGTTGAAACTGTAGATGATTTAACTACTAGCAGTACTGCTGTATCCATGGTGCTAGACCTAGATCTTGCTCTGTAATGACTGTTTGCTACTAAGCTGGTTTTTTTGATACTTTTTTCCCAGATTGTGAATAGGCACGGTCCCGAGGCAGACAGGCATTTACTACGCTGTCTATTCTCGCACGTGGATTTCAGTGGCGATGGTAAAAGCAGTGGCAAAGATTTTCATCAGGTACAATTAACACCAATGTGTCTGTTTATTAATTTTGATTGTTAAAAATCTGCGGTGGGATTTCATCCAGGTCACGCACAAAGGCAGGTTAGAAGTAGTAGCTTCAAACAAACTTATTTTCTGGTTATATGGCCTTTCAACTGCAAGCACTTTTTGCCAATCCTCAAAATGATATCTGACTTACAATCTCTCGATCTGGAAAAAAACAGGTTGCATGAGTACAAATGCTACTTTTATCAGATGCAGTGCTCTAGTTTGAAAGACTTTCTGTGTATTTTAAGAGTTTGTCCAAATCCATTAACTAACATTTCTGGTGCTCACTGTGTCTGTTGGCAGGAGTGTTTTCATCCTTAAGCAGTTTTGCTGCAGACTTTTTAGCTCCTAACCGTGAATCAAATACTCTTGAGTTGCTTGTTGAAATGTGTGAAGATGTTTACAGAAAGCAAAACATTGCACAGATGATGGAGAAAGTTTCATCACTTTGTCAGTCTTAAAAACAAAGCAAACCTGAAGAAAGCTTGAATGAAAAGAAGTTAGTTGATGTTAGAGAGAATTTGGGCACTTACATAAGTATTTTGTCTTTTACTTTTTCTGTACACTGTGCACAGTAGTTTATTTTTATTGTCCTGTTGCAAAACTGTGAGTCTTCAAATTATCTTGGTTTTTTCAGACTCAATTTCTGATCCAGGAGTGTGCGTCGCTGATTACAAAACCAAACTTTATCTCGACGCTGTCATACGCCATTGACAATCCCTTGCACTATCAGAAGGTTTGTATGCTTCTTGAAGGGGATCCCAGTGTCAGAAACTGCACTGAATTGGTCTCTAGGAAACCACCTAGTTTTCCCTTGTAGTAAATTTTTCAAAACCTGAGCTTGCCTGGTGTGGGTTGTTTTGGTTTTTTTTTTTTGGTTAAAGTAAGCAATGTAGTCAGTCACTCAGAATTACTTCAAACTTAATTTTAATGCTTCATCTTATGTTGGTACTTCATGGCTTGTTTATGGCCCCAGAACCAAAACAAATCATCACTACTTCTGTTTCTTTCAATATGAAAGACATGATAGTGGTTAAATAGTGGGATATATGAAAGAGGCTTTTATATGAAATGTATCCAAAAGTAGTTGGAAAGTTGTTTAGCCATAGAAGCTTTGTGTTAACTTGCAGCAGAATTGTTACTAATATTCCAGGCTTGCAAATAGACTCTAGATAGTCTGACA
>VYZP01017101.1:6621-18439 GCA_013400635.1 Hypocryptadius cinnamomeus | reverse complement strand
GTTAAATAAACAGGTTTTTTTCCACTTTCCTTGAAGGAGATTTATGTCTCCCAAACCACTGGGGGAGAGGGGCTGCTTGAATTTGTTTTCTAGAGGGACCCCATTCAGAGGTTTCCTCCCAAATCTGTCCCAAACCAGGATAGTTGCTAAAACTGCTAAATTTGCCTTCACAGTGGGCTGGGGAGGAGGGAGGAAAAATCCTGACCTCTGTCTGCAAAATGATCTCATCTTCCCAGATTAGACCATAAAACTAGACTTCCCATACTGGCTTTCATTAACCAGACTTGAAGGCTGGTAGTATGTTCCCTCTGTCAAAAACAAATGCAAAACGGCTGATCAAGGTTCCTTTGGGTTTCCTTATTACATGTTCCAAAACTAGAAGGTGCCCAGCAAAGTTAATTATTCAAAGAGGTGAAGCCACAGAGATAGTTCATGTATCCATATAAGTTAGTGACTGCTCAACAGCACAAGAGGAAAGAGTTCTGTCTCTAACAAATATTCCACACCCGTACAAAATAACAGTGCATTTGCCTGATGCAGAATTACAGAGCATCTTCCCTTCCCTAAATAAATAACCTTAGCACTTGCATTTTGGTTAAACATTTTCACAGGTCTCTTCTCTCACACATTCAGAGTAATTATAGAAGGTTTATGCAAGCCTGAGCCTGGAGCAGTGGGACTAGAGTTTTACTGCCTTATCTTTAGAGGGTCTTTGTTCCTGCCGTTCTACCTTCCAAGCAGGAGTGAAGCAGTGTGCAGGAGCTTGTTTCAGAAGCCTGGAGTTCTTAGTGTGAGCCTCTATTGACTCAAAAGTGGCTTTGCAAAATTGCCAGAGAATTTTCCAGTTCAGTGTAGCTGCACCTTTGAAAGGTTTATCCCTAAGTGTCTAAAATAATATTTAGTTTCCTGAAAGGTAGTGTTTTCAATGAAGGGAAATTATCCCATCTTATGAATAAGAAACAGACTTCATTTCTGCCACTTACTCTCCATCCTTTAGCATCTCTAATTGTGCTGTCTCCCAGCAGCACCACAACAATTTCTAAAATCCCCTCAGGCTTTCCCCTAGATTTGGAATTTTAAGATTTAAAAATCTCTTTTGATCCTATATTCCAGTCTGGGACAAGTAAACAACCACCAGTGAGTAAACCTGGTCTGCTGCTAGGAGCCAGTCTGCCAGCCCATAGCTTCCCTGCTGTTTCCTACAGGTACCTGCCAGTCTCTGATATCACCTTATCATCATTGTGATAGATTGAAGCATTATCTCAGTTGGTGAGAGCACGGTGCTATTAACGCCAAGGTCATGCATTCGATCCCCATTTGAGCCATTCACTTAAAGAATTGAACTTTATGATCCTTGTGGGTCCCTTCCAACTCAGAATATTCTGTGATCCTGTGTTATTCCCTGCAGCTTTCCCACCTGTGATCTAATTTTAAGTTGTCTGGACAGAGTAATATCAAACAGAAAATTGAGGGACCCTTGATGCTCATTAGGAAAACATGAATATTTCATTTATTCTCCTCAGCATACCCTTTTCACTTGACTGAATGTACATTAGAAACTTATGTGAAAGCTCACACCATTTCTGCTCCAAGCACTGCTCAACCCAGCCACATCTTAATGATTGTCATTCCCTTTCCTCTTACCACACTGAAGAAATTCATGCCTTCAAAACCAGTTCATTTAGTTGCCCCAATATGTTTTTGTATTTTGCTTTCTTTTTTCCCCTCCCTCCTGCCTTTAATTGACTGGCTTGTGTTCTTGACAGCTAAAGAACAGTTCAGTTCTACTAGGGAAGACCCCTCATCATACTCAAACCCCTTGACCCTTAAGGCATTTTTGTGAAAGCAGATGCCATGAAAGCAATTTGTTGTTGATCTGAGTCCAAGAAATAAACACTCTGTGTTCCATATATACATATTCTGAGCTATACTTTAAATGTCACATAATTTTAACTTTGTATATAACTGGAATGTTTCTCCCTGCAGCTTATACTTTTGCATTATGCATTTATGTAAAATGCATTTAGCCAGGAGTAATCCTTTGAAATTCTCATCTTTATTCCACAGGGGAAAATTATGGACTGGCTTCTACTTATACAAATCTAGAAACAGTTGCCTGAGTTATTATATAATTTCATTCCTTAATTTGAATCTAAACTTTACTCCACTTTCCCCCTTTGTTTAAAGTTTGATTAATAGGTTTAAAATCATCCTGTAACTATTGTCTTTGATTAATACTCTTATTAACTGCATTTCCATTTTGTCTTTTCATAATTTTTTTTTCTGACTACACTGTGTGTGTTAATTTTAATTCTGGTTACTTTTTACAATTTTGACCTGTTTTATCTGAGTCACCAGCCTAAATCAATTTCAATCCCACTGATATGATTTACTCCAAACTTCTCTTTTCACAGTACAGCTCAACAGCAGGTCTGAATGAAATTCTTTTTTATCATTACAAGATGCTAGAGAATGAATTTTTTTCAGTCTCATTCTCTTCGACTTCAATTCCTTAAACACTCAACGGTTGCATTTGTTGCAACAGTTTCTCATTTATGGTGACGTCTTTTCCTCTGCAGGAAATATCTTCCTGAATTTAATACTTACTCCACCTTTTTAAATCTTGAAGCATGTATTTTCACACTCCTAGTCCATTTGCATACTTGTAATCTACCTTCCAAATTCATAGAATATTTAGTAAATAATCTCATATTTTAATCTTCAGTCTTTGCAAACGTGGCAAAACAAAATGAAAGTGTCATATCTGTATACATCAGCAAAATATATATTGTTGTATCTGATACTTCACAAAAGGATTTTTTGACTTTTCTGTGCAGCCAAGTTTCAGCAACTTCACATCTTTTGTGGAAGCATGTTAAAAAAGTAGCCATGAAGCTATCTCCCCATTATTTCCCACAAGGACTTTTGCAAGAACAGCCCCAGGTATTGGAGTCAAACCTGAGGGGAACAAGTGCTATTGACAGGATCACTGAAAACACTACTTTCAACGTATGGTTTGGAAAGAAGAACTAAAAGTTCAAAAAACCCGGAAACAACTATATTATTCTAGTTTTCTACATATCATTCCTATCTATTTCTTTCCACCAATTCATTCGTATAGGGATAGCTCCCTATCCAGCTATCCCTTGCTGCTCATGCACACTGCCTCACTAATACCAGCACCTGCAGTTTGGACAGATTGTTGATCTAATTTTGCCACAGGCAATTATTGATTTTCATTTTAGAACTGGTCAACACCCACCAATCCCACCACCAAAAATACTTTGAAGAAATGCTTTCCAAATAGAAAGCAGCTAAAAATGCTTTCAGCTGATGCTTTCACATCCCCCATGATTTCAGGGATTTCAAAGCCAAAGTGACAGGCACACCACCTTGCCTGTCCTTGCTATCACAGACATTAAGATATATTACCTAGCTAATATCACATTTTTGAAGGTTTTCAGTATCAAGAAGTACTCATGCTTACTTTCATTTCAATACTACTGATACAAGGAGGAAAGATTAGTCCTTTTAAGCTGTACACAAAGTAGGTAATATGAGATGGCCTGGTCTTGGTTGTAGCAGACATGGATCTGTTCTGCATCAGCTGCAATGAGCAAGTGTCATAGTGAAGGCAGTGCTACTGTCACTGAGGGTGAATCCAGCAAGTGAGAAAATAAATCCATCTAACAAATTCATTGTGCCAGCAATGTCCCACAATATTCTATCTTCAAAGTGATAACCTTTTTTCCACCGTCTGTTCTTTCCACTGTAGGTAAGCACATCCTGCTCAGCTGCCTGTCTCCCTCGGGACTCAGCTGCACACATCCTCCTGGCCTTGCATGGCCACTGAGAGTTTAAGCAGTGAGAAGGCAGCAGCAGCTTTTGCTTTATATTTTATCTGCCTTGCAAATATTATGGGGGACTCACCAAGAGTGGAAGCTTACATATATGGAAAGGGGATGTGGTATAACTCATTGAATCAAACCATCTAGAATACATAAGGCTCAGGAAAACAGGGAAGAAAAAAAATAGCATAGAATATCCAAAGTTATTTTAAAAATTCATGATCCTTCACTCAAAGGTCAGAACCATGAAAAAATGCTCTCTAGGGCTACAGAGATTTCCTAATATTTCTTCCACAGAAAATAGACACAACAGTACCTAACAATAGCTATTATGGCTTCAAAAGCAATAGTCCCCTGAGGATCTCCTCCTGCTTTCAAGAAAATTAAACTATTTGATTTTCATTCCTGGCATTGTACAGCTCCTCAGTGTAATCTGCTCAGGAGTTGGGGCAGGTGACCTGTTTTATCTGAGTCACCAGCCTAAATCAATTTCAATCCCACTGATATGATTTACTCCAAACTTCTCTTTTCACAGTACAGCTCAACAGCAGGTCTGAATGAAATTCTTTTTTATCAAACTGTCCAGGCAATTCAAAGTAAGGAAGCAAGTTTGTATCTACTAGTCTTAAAAAATCCTTCAGGTTCTAAGGTCTGTGGTCATGTAGTCTTATGGACTTAATGGAATAGAAGATTTCCTCTAAAGTCATAAAATAAAGCATTTTTGTACATAAAGTACAGAAAACCTTCAACAAATTGCATCCCTCTTTATCTTCCATCTTCATATAAGCTACAACACAATGCTCATTTCCATTTACTAAATGGATATAATTTTTTTTAAATGGTACATGGTTTGTTTTTATTTTACCAGTGTGAGAAGTAGGAGTAATTTAATTGACATTAAAACAGCAGTGACTTGCTATCCAACAAAACAAATTGTGTGGCCGATTCCTTGCATACTGCTTATTAGTTTCCTTGGTAACTTGTAATCATTTGCCTTTCTAAAACAGATGAGATGTCAACAAATATGTACTGTAGTAGTGGTTTGATACATCAAAACCAAAAGTGCTGTAATGACAGCATAATAAATCTTAACATGAAAACTTAATGGCCACATTAGTGACATAACAACTGTAGTCTCGGGTTCATGATGCTTGCCATTGCATACTTTTGTTTCATAGCATGGTTGTGACATGTAGTAGTATGTGAAGCACCTTCCAGTACATCCTCCAAAATCAACTCCAGACAAAATATTTAAAAGCAATCATTTTATGTACTAAAATCCCACAACTAAATTATGTCAGCTCTTCCCAGGATGATGCTATTAATCAGACAAATCTTATTCCGATTCATTTTAGACATAGAAGTTATATCAACAAAGACAAAATCTTTATATGCTGTCATAGATGAATTCTCAAAGAATGGCAAAAAGTTCTTTAACACCTCTACACATTTCTGACATGGTTTCTTTTCAAGGCAGCAATATTACAGAAGTCAAAGCAAACAAAAAGCCACCAGAGTTTCTAAATGGAGAATAGAGATGGAAAAGGGAGTGCCTTTATAGTTTGGGAAGAGATAACGGTAAGTGATCTCCACAATTTCAAAACAGAGTTCTACCAGCTACTTGAATGATGTGCAGTAACTGATGTTCAGCAGAGGAAAAAAAAATAAAAAAGGAAAAAAGGACTAAAAAAAAAAAAGCTGCGAGGAAATGGAAGCAAAGGTAGATGTCTACTTAGAGGCTAGTAAAGCCTTCGACAATATTTCCCACAAAATTGTCCTGAAGAACCTGGTTGCTCAGGCCTTGGAGAGGCATATCATTTGCTGGGTAAAAATCTGGCTAGCTGGCTGAGTTCAGAGAGTGGCTGTGAATGGAGTTACATCCAGTTGGCATCTGGTGACAAGCAACCCTCAGAGATTAGTACTGGGACTCATTCTGATTATTTTATCAATGCAATGTCTGAATGAGGGGATCTACTGCACTGTCAGTTTGCAGGCAACACCAAGTTGGGCAGGAGTGTTGATCTGCTGGAGGGTAGGAAGGCTGTGCAGACAGATCTGGACAGGCTGTATCCACAGACCAATTGCATGAGGTTCAGTAACGTGAAGTTCCAGGTCCTGAACTTGGGTCACAATAACCCCAGCATCACTGCAGGTTGGAGAAAGAATGACTGGAGAGCTGCTTGGCAGAAAAAGACTTGGGTGGGGGGCTAGTAGACAATCATCTGAACATGGGCCAGTATGTGCCCAGGTGGCCAAGAAAGCCAATAGCATCCTGGCCTGCATCAGGAATAGTGTGGCCAGCAGGACGAGGGCAGAAATTATCCCTTTGTACTTGGCCCTGGTGAGGCTGCATCTCCAGTCCTGTGTTCAGCTCTGGAGCCCTCAGTACAAGGCATACCCTGAAGTGTTGGAGTGAGTCTAGAGAAGGGCAATGAGCTGGTGGAGGGTCTGGAACACAAATTTTATGAGGAGTGACTGAGGAAATGGGTTGTTTAGCTTGAAGAAAACAACGATCATGAAGGAGACCTTATTACTCTTTACAACTACCTGTAAAAGATTGTAGTCAGGATTGGAGTCAACCTCTTTTCCCAGTCAACCAGTGACAGGACAAAGGGAAACAGACTTAACTTGCTCCAGGGTAGGTTTAAATTGGATATTAGGAAAAATTTCTTCGCTGAAAGGGTTGTCAGGCATTGGTACGGGTTGCCTAATGAAGTGGTAGAGTCACCATTCCTGGAAGCATTCAAAAAATTGTATAGAACTGGCACACAGGGACATGTTTAATGCTGGTCTTGGCAGTGGACTTTTCAATGCTGGAGATTTTTAAAACTCAGCTGGACAAAGCCCCAGACAACCCGATCTAACATTGAAGAGAGCATTGCTTTGAGTTGGACTTGATGACCTGCCATAATCCAAACTAAATTATTCTATGATTCATGGTTGAATATTGGCAACTGCAGCATAGATAGACCTTTGGCATCTTTAGAATTAAGTGGCAGTTGAAGAGGGATTTTAGTTTGCAGTGATTATGTATGCATGGTGGGGGGAAAGTGTAACTATGTGATGCCTGTTGGGACCGGTGTTTCAGTTTCCAAAATCTTTAGGGATTACTGCAGTTATGTTGCCTTGTACACCTGTGAAAGCCATTGCTATAGTCTTGAGACAGCTGTAACTAAGATGATGAGGACAAAACCAGGTTCCAATCTCTCTAAGTGGCTAACTACTACATATTTATCTCAAAATTACCCTTATACCTTACAAATTGCACATCAGTATTTGAAAGAAAAAAATCATGACTGATCTACAGATCAGATATATGACTACATATCCAAATATCTTTCCCTTCCCCAAGATTTCACCACATAAGGCAGTGCTGGCATGTTTTTAGTGATGGACTAACTGTAGTTTGCAGAAACAAGTGGAACTAGGCAAGCTTCTAGTAACACAGCTAAACCAGGGAACATAGAATGAACAGAGGAAAATAAATAATGAGGAAAGGAAGCTAAGGAAATATAGCAATTCCAGGGAGACCACCACCAATGTCTGATGTGGTTAAGATAGGTCAATATTGGGCAGAAGCACATGCTTTCAAATAAATGGGAAAATAACAAGAATAGCTTTCCACAGCTAAGGGACATGCACTTTCACTACTTTGTTTAATCCACATTAAATCATTTGCCACCTTGCTTATCTGTGTTTTAAATCTCCATGTTGCCAAGAGTTTAGTGATTTGTGAGCCAAGTGTGATAAAAGAAAAAGTTCCCCAATACTTTCTCTGCTCCTGTGCAAACACACAGATGAATTGCGCATCTAGACGTGCCAGTCCCTCTAGGCTCATTTTTGAACATCCCTGGGAAGAAAATCTGTGATCTCTGACACTCTGGTCATCCCCTCTGCTCTCTAACAGTGTTTGTAGAGCAGAACGTATAGCACTGTCAAAGTCTCTGGAGATTTAAGCAGCTAGGCCATAATAGTGGGATCCAAGATAAGGAGCTGAATATTTAGGAGGAGATTTGAGCAGAATTTTGGCAACCCTTAAACATTTTTGATCCCCAAAATTCCTTCTCTGTAGCTCAGGAAATGCTTGAATGATACAAGTGCCTGCATTCCCTCCTGCAAGGTATCCTGGTCATAACAGTTGTATTGCGAATGTTGATGCATTGTCTCATGCTAATCTATGCCTCACGCTTTTCTAGATTTCAGAACGCTAATTAAAAGAAATAGAATTTCAATAAGGTATAAAACATCAAAGTCAAAGCAGGAAGAAGTCATGTCCATATGCAGTCTAACTCAGCCCCAACACAAATTTTACAACCTCCTGTCTCTTTTGGGAATCAATAAGTGTACCCTAAATGACATCTTGCTAGCAGCAGACAAGCTGCATTTTTAGCACACTTTTATTTGGGCAGGCTCTTAACAAAACACTGTCTATCCCCCAAAGAAATTTTTCCTCCTACTGATTTGAATGTTTTCTAGGACAATACCACCAAAGAAATTTATCCTAAGCAGTGCTGTCACCATCATGGATACTTGGATAGCTCTGTGATTTTGGGAAAGGGTAAAGAAAGACACAAACACAAACCAGGAAAATCTGGTTTAGGAAGATGGTGAGGAGTTTTAGGGGCAGCCGGAAAACTGGGATAAATTCTTCAGTGGACAGAGAGTTATATGATAATGAATGTAAACATTTTCTTTCATGTTATTTGTATGGGAAATACTATTTGGCAATACTACCACGTTGAAGTATTTTATTATTTATAGTGAGCTGAGCATGCTAGTCAGTGTATTGCTTAAGCCCAGTAACTGATGGTTACTCACAAGTTTCATGACAGTTCCATCACTGAATGGGACCTTAGACAAGGTCCTATCCTCCATAGCACTTACTCAGAGCCCATTTTTAGTAGCAGAATGACCTTGAGAAATTCAACAGCATCAGGAACAGTCAACATACAAAGCTGGATCTGAATGGTGCCTTCACTAGACTAGGATTTCTCCGCCACAACCTGTCACAAAGGGTAACAGATTGGAACAAGGTGAAGATAACACACTGACACAGCAATTCAGCTCTTTCATAGCTACAAGAGGATGTTCCTGCTCCCAAAAGCAGTATTGGGACATACGAGTTTGTGCTTTGGTCACACCAAGATATTTAGGCCAAATGCGGAAGATTCCATCCACCACACCCCACCCAAGCAAAAAGTGGTACATCCTGATTCTATAAAATAGTATTAAGATATTATAATTTCTTTCAGAATGACACAACATTCAACAGCTGTCAACAGCTACATAGTTTAGAAAATAAGAGTTTTTTGCACGAGGAAATGATTTGATCTATATGAGTTTGATGTTAAAGCAGAGAAAAGTGGAAATAGCAGTTCTCAGAAAATTTCACAGTCACTCTCTCTGGTAAGACAGGAGATATTTACTGTAGAATGTAACAATTTTTAACAGGGGTCATCTCTCTGATTATGATTTGAAAATAACAGTTTTATTCCAAACTATGTATCAGATCTCAGCCACCAAAAATTGCTATAGGCCTAGAAAAATAATGAGGCTATGCTTATTCACAACAACTAAGAGTCAGCTCTGAGCTTTCAAATCAAACAGCTTCAGCCTTTAGAAAAGACTGCAAAAGCCCCCTACAAGAAGTGAAAACTTAGTATTTCTATCCAGCTCTGTGCAATGGAAGGAAACACTGGGTTTCTGGTATTTTTAGACAATTGTGGTTTCTCAAATCAGGAATTTTTTGAAATGCTAACAGATAGGATAAACTCTCTTACCTGGGAGGGACTGAGCAGTATTGGAAGTAAGGAAGGCATATCACCCTTAGAAAACTTTTATAAGCCAAATAGAATTTATACTTAAGATTTACTCCTACTGTCCTCAACACACTTCTACATTTGCTTCACTCTTCTTCTTCTTTATTTTAGCCTGATGATCCCATGCTGCAAATACTGGTGTTACACTGAAACGCTGGGTAGCAGGAGAAGGACTCAACCACCTTTACTCTATCATTCTTTGTGATTGTATGTAAAGCAGTGTCTCCATTTCTTTTCCTGGCTTCTGATTCCCTTTTACTCTGTAATTTCTAGAGTCAAAAAAAATCTCTTCTAGTCTTTACAAAGTATGCCAGGTAACATTGCCATGGCCCTGTGTGAATCCATCTCCTTCACTTCCCAAGGGTGACCTGGCTGGGCTGCTTTGACACAGCATGGCCATGCAACATGGGAACAAACTGCTGGAAAACAGCTAAGGTGAGAGGAGGAGCTGAGAGAGACACTTTGCCTTGGCTGGGGCACCTTGACTTGGGAGCTGCATTTATCCCATGTAGGATTGCCCAAGGTACACTGTGGGTGTGTCTGGCACTGCACCTTCTTCGTCCTGCCTGCCTTGCTGATCCTGGCTGGTACCTGCCTCACCACTACAGACTGGCCTGGATAGACCTGGACCCTAATCTTAGTCCCTGTTATCAGACCTCCTGCACACATTGCTCTGGGACAAGCCTCTTGTTGGGGGGCCCTTGCTTGGCTGCCACCCTTGGCTCACAGCATCCCCCGCCCTGGGGAGCAGCCTACTCTTATTGCCCTTGCTAAAACAGAGTGGGTCCCTGAAGAGTTTTGCTTAATTTTTGCTTAAAATTAAAAAACCAAACAAACCAAAATAAAACAAAACATGCACACGTCCAAAATGCCGCCAAAAACCTCCCCCCAAACAAACCCTAATCCAAACTTTTACATTAACGTGCTTGGTGCAATAAAACCTTCACTGCAAAAAAATTCTTCACTTTTAAGACTGAAACTAAACTTACTAAGAAGGATATTTATGTTTTTTTCACACTCATCTTGCATATGAATGACTCAGTTCCATCACTGTGCTCTACCACATCCTGGATTTCATGTTGGTTTTCCCCCACCCTGAACTAAAGAGTAACTTGCTTACACAGAATTAATTTATGACATACAATATTTGCTTAACTTTTTGATCAATTTCAGGTCACATAGCACAGATGTCTACCTCTTATTTATCATCCAATGTTTCCTTTGTGGTCTGTGGGGAAAATAAGCACTTCCAGTGCACAAGTAATCTCATCCCATAGTAGACTTTTCATGGAGAACAGCTCAAAATCTACATTTAGTGAAAGGTAGTGATAGAGGTGTACACATTTACACTACTGTGTATAGTAATGAAGGAATCAACTCACCTACCAAAAAACCAGAGGCTAGGGAACTGCTTCAGTGCCGAACAGCTTTACCAAGGTCCTAGCACAAGCTTAGGTCTCCAGAGAGTGTCAGATGAACTTGAATCTCATATCTCAGATGGCCAGTCACTTTCTTTCTCATGAAAAATTGTGAAAGCTTCTCAAGCTATGCTGGGATATAATGAAAATAACTTTTAAGACTTGTCTTCTGCCATAAAATGAAATCCTTATTTTATGAGCACAGAGACACCAATACAGCAAAAATAAATAAGAAATGGCCAGGCTGTAAAATGGCCAATTTGTAAAATGGCCAAATTATTAGCCATGTTCTGCATAGTTCTGAAATATAGATTTCCATTAACAGATGGCACAATCTATGAAGACTTTGAATTTAACTGTTCTCATACTTAAAATGTTCAAATTAAAGATAAAACAGTGGACTAAATAACTGTAAATCTACAAATGTTGCAAGGATTTTTTTTATGAGAAACTCAGTCTAAATTGTATTTAACATTAATTAAGAAGTCAGAAATTAAAATTGGTTTGGCCTTAGTTGTAAGGAAAACAGAAGGCTTCCCTTTTTTAGCCAAAACAGATTATGTTTTTGTGCTGAAGCCACACAAAGCTTTCAGTTTTGTAAAATATTTTGAAGTGCTTCCTTTGGAAGAATATTCTAAATCAACTGGTAAAATATTGAACATATTGCTGAACATTGACTCATAGGTTTTGGTTTTTTGGCAGGGACAGGTTTTTTGGTTGTTGTGGTTTTGGT
>VYZP01017100.1:0-20659 GCA_013400635.1 Hypocryptadius cinnamomeus | reverse complement strand
GTAACTGTGAAATGAAGAGAGGGGTGTCCTGCACTGAAGAACAGGCAACAGCCTACTTGCAGGCGGGAGATTTGAGCAGTTGCTGTTGTCTAGATCTCTCTCCTGGGCTGAGGAGCTTGCAGAAAACCCTTGTGGGATCATCCTTAATGCTACACTAACATTCTTCCACATTTACAGCCACTTGTCACTAAGTTACACTGTAGAATAGACACAGTAATTGAGCAGTTTGTATAGTGAACAAATAATCCAACCCCAGACCCAACAGGCAACGCAGTTAAGGGCACAAATACTAAGTTAGCCTGTCCTTCCTTGCTATTTTACTACCACATTAAATCTGTCAATATATGTCAACACAACTCTACATACAAATACTAATGAAACAGTAAATAATTTTTGTCCAAATTAAAAAAAACGTCAAACAAACAAGCAAACAAAAAACCCCCACAAAACAAACCACCACAACCAGAATTCTTCTCCACTCTCCATTAAGTGAAAAAACAGTCTCCAATTATTTGATGTTCAGTGTTAGTACCTGTGAAAATAATTGTCATTACATATTTCATTTTCAGTTGCAGTATTTTTTATGCTGGTATTATGGGAGGGAGGGAGGGCATAGTTTGATGTGTATATTTGTCTTTAGTCGAATGCAATAGTTGGTGTAGAATTTGTGAAGACCTTATTCTGAGGAAAGAGAGTGGGTGAGGGGAAGGCAGGGAAGAACTCTGACATTTTACCACAGTCAGATAAACAGTGAATAGTTACTATTTGTGGCTTCAGGAACTAAGGAAAGGACAGAATTAACTTAATAAATAATTATATAACTCAACATTTAGAAAATTCAATTAAAATACTTACAAATATTTAAAGAATTCTTTAAATGTCCTAAGTCTTTACACAGAGAATCAGGAAGGACTGTGCTGGTTTGCAGTCACTGGAAATGGATCAGATCAGGCACACCCATGTTATCTTAACCCAGCCCTACCTCATCTCAAGTGGGAAGTGGAGTGGAAACCAAAACCAAACAAACAAGGGCCCAAACAAGACCAGCAACTGGTTCTGATCCTAAGAATGCTGTGACTCTTCATGGTGTTTTCTTGCCATCTCATTATTATCTCCATTCTTCTCTTCAGCTTGCACAGCCAACTTCTGCATTGGCCTCTTGAGAAAATAGTTTAGCATTTTGTTAAATGGGTTCAGAAAGGTAGACGTGCAAGAAAGGAATACCCTGTGTTAATAATGTTTACGTAAGAAAAACTCCTTTGCCTATTGCATGATTATACATTTGTATAATCCTCCCATTGCCATTTTATGTAGTGGAAATGTTACATCAGGCAGCCTCAAGGACAGGCAGGAAAAAGGTTAGTGTTTTTCTTATAACAAAGGATGTTGGTGTGGTAATTCACATTCCCTTCACACCTGGGAATGTGAAGGCTTCTGCTCCAAGGGCATCCTGTTACAACTCTGGAAGATAACCTCAGTGCAAAATGAAGGTAGAATCTAAAATTTATGTCTCTACAAAAGATTGCTCACTGTCTTGACAGAATCTGACAGAGCCTAAATTCTAAATTGGAAGCAGAAAGGTCTTGCACTTCCATATTGGCTTTACATGTGGCAGTGGACATAGAAAAAGCTATAAAGGCTGCATAATGTTAGTTATGTAAATTAAAACAACCTAATTGGTGAATGGGTGCATCTCTTCTCTAGGTTATTTTCTCTGCTGGGTTTAAATCACTGAAGGATGTGACACACATCAAGAAAATAATAAAAAATGTAAAGTGAAGAGCAAAAAAAAAAAGTTTAACTTTTGAGTGAAACTGTTGTAGTTTTGCACAGTGAGACTGTAGTGCCAGGAACTCTGCCATGTGGAAGGCCACCCAAAGAGGGAGGTCTCCCATCCTGCCTTCACCATCATATTTCCTACCGTGTGCTAACTACTGGTATGTGGTGACATCTTCCATATGCCATGTTAGCTCACTAGACTGGAAGAAAAACCTGGTGAAAGAGGTAGATGGTTCTCCACATCTAGAGACTTAAAGGGCTGGTAAAAAGGCCTCATGAATACGAAGCTGGGATTTTAAGGGACTTGAGCCTTTTTCTTCTTGTTGCAGTGAATCATCAGCTGTCCCTAAAACTGGGCTCCAGGCAGACTCTGCAGATTGTTGGGGCAGCTTCAGTGTAGAAAAGTTCTTCCTAACTTTTTCCTAGAGAGAATGAGCAGCCCCAGCATGTGGTGGGACAAGCTAGCCAGCTGAGCCTACACTCGGGATCAAGAGAAGGCTGGAGCCTGAACTAGCCTGGGCTGATGCCTCTGCCATTAGCTCCAGTATGGGCATCACTTCCCCCCTTTAGGCTGGGATTGTGTATTTTACATATTAGTGTGTGTATCTGGTCTGCAGTCTGAGCTCTGCTTCCTGTGAAAGTATGCCTAGGCAAATCCAAAGAACTGCAGTTCTCCTAAAGAGAACTCTGTTCAGCTTCACAATCAATTAACCATGTTCTGTCAGGATACCATTTGCTTTTATATTTTCATACAACACATCAGGCATTCTTAGGATACTCCTTACACCTACTCATCATGAGCCTCTAAAGCACTCCCACTCAACAAAAAGCTGCCAGACAGTGTCATTTCTGCTTGGTGCTGCCTGGCAGGCAAGTATTTAATTTTACTTCGGTAGTAGTTCTCTGATGGAAAAGCCCTTCAACAAGTTGTTATTACCTGTTCTATAGGCTTTTGGCAGTTTTTTGTTTGGAGGTTTCTGGAGATTTAGTTTCTTATGAAAGTTGGCACAATTTTCCTGATTTCTCCTATTTCAGCATTCAGGACTACATGAGGTTTCCCCTAAAAATTGTCTAATGGATCCCACTGCTAGCTTCAACTCCATTATTGTTGAAAGTCCAGTTAGTGATTGGCAGGACTGATCGAGACCCAGTTTAAATTCCTTCTTCTTTCTGCTTTACATGCATGCAACTTCTCATTTTATTGCATTCTTGTGATGTCTATTTGCTCTGAATTCTTAGAGAGGCACTAAAAAATTTCACTGCATTTTAGTTTAATATAAAAATGTTTGTGTTATGCACTGCCTCTGCTGCAGGACATCTATCACTATAGATCTGATGTCTGCACTCCAGGCAGGGTATTTAAAAGCCAATGGTTTTCTGTGAAAAAATAATGACTGCTTATCTGGGAAACAGCAATGCAAAAGGTGAAGACAATTTGCTATAGGAAAGACACCTGATCCACTCACCAGGAGTTGAAGCTACACAAATCCAGTGTAAGCATAAGGTTGAGTTTTGCAATCATAAGGATTGCCAGCTAATTATTAGCTACTGAATGGCATAATAAACAAGGACTCCAACATTTGAAGTTGAATTAGTTCAGGCTTATGTTTGATACAAAGTTAACTGCATAATAACAACTAGTGCTTTCTGAAATCAAAATCATTGAACAAGAAATTTAGGAACAAAACAAGAAAACACAGAAGCTTGTAGTTCATTCAGAAGGTACGAGAGCAAATTTTCTTGTTTGGCTGTTTTTGTTTTGGGAAACCAAATCCCTTTCCACTATGACTGAGACATTTTACTGCTGGATTCAATGATACAACAGAAGAGAAACAGAGATTAATGTAATAATTAAACACTTTAATTTCAATAGCATCATTTAATCTCTTCTGAAAGTCCATCTAAGACTAGCAATCAGGCAAATTTATTCTTTGCTATTTTTAATCAACCAAATATATATCTGCTTTCTTCATTCACCATCATGTCAGAACATGGCCTTTAGGTACAGGAGATTATCAAGGGCTTGTTTTCAGATAAAGTTGGAATAGTCTCTGATGCTAATCCTGCACAAAGTATCAGACAATTTTGCATAGCAACAGTGAAAGACTAAGAAAAGTTTTATTTTAGTCAATGAAATTGTTTATTTTCCCTGAAAAAGCCAACTGAGATGATGCTGTATATAAGGACTGCATGAGGCCAAGTCAAAGTGTCCTGTATGGTTGATTTGCTGTACGTTTAGCATATTAAGTTGCACTGTTGGAAAGTTTTGCACAAAGCCACCTTTCCTTTTACCCAGGGAACCTGGGTCTGGTAGTATCAAGGTGTACCAAAAATTGTCTGCTTTTATTGACTAAAGTTAATTGTCCTGGTGTGTGACCTGCAGTGTTTCTCATAGTATTTCCATTTTGTGCAGCACTGTGGAAAGATTCAACTATGAAAATGTAATTTTTGTATATTTGGTTGTGTAGTCATGACTGCCTCTAAGGTGCCATTAACATTTTTTAAAATAAAAATATTTACATTTATTTGATGATGAATATTTTCTCTTAAACATTCTGTCTGATCACTCAAACCCCTATCAATTTTCCTTTCTCAGTAACAAATTATTCAATTGACAGTGGTAAAGTTAACCCATTGAGCACAAAACCCAGTTTTAATATACTGACAAATTGAGCATTCTGCTCTGCTGCAATTTTGACCAAAACCTTGTGAGTTTCACTTACAGTTGTGACATGGCAAAACTGCAAACATCTACCTAGGTATCATCATTGCTTTTATCCAAAGCTTGTGTGAAATTTGCCATGCAAATGTTGTGCTGTTGTGCCAAGTGGCTGGACTTTGGATTTTTTTTTTTTTTTTGAAAACTTAGAATTAGAAACTTAAGAAGTATTTTTATGTTATTGTCAGAAACCTTGGTCACAAGTGCCAAAAAAATAACGTAGCTGACATAAAGCAAAACATTTGCCTTTATAAAGCAGAGGTGTTGTCAGCTGGCACTGACAGCCACTGGGAATGATGTTGTTTTTATTCCAAGAACAGAGCAGAAACAGTGCCATAACAGATTGCTTTGCAATCACACTGTACTTCCTATTTTCTCCTATTTGATGAAATGGCACAGGGGCTGCTGTGTCATGTGCACTTTCCAAGGTCTTGTCATGCTGAGTTTCACATGGGTTCCTAGAACTTGTTCTATATTAAGGCTAACTCCATTCACAAACAGCAGCTTTTCTCATGACCACTAATGATTTTGCCCGTTTCTGACAAGGACTGAATAATCCCTGCAAACCAGACATTAAAAAAATGCACCTCACTCACCATCAGTTCTCTCAGTTGCCCAAAACTCTGGCTTTGGAGACTGCATAGCACACCCTGGTAACTGCTTTAACACCCAAAATTAGAAAGGCAGAGAGTAAAATACAACAGTTCTGTTTAACAGCACAGAAAGAGAAGTGTCACTTGTCACCAAGAGGTGGCCACTGTGCAGTCACAGCGATTGCTGGATGAAATAAATAACCCTTACCAGCAGTGTACTCTGAAGATACTTTGTGTTGGTGCCCCAAATAACTCCAAGAACCAAAGCTGTGTGACTGTGCCAGAGACCAGCTGAAGGCACTCAAGACTTCATCTGCTGTTATGCTGCAACTCATTTGCAACATCCAGAACTGCTCTGAACTAGCTGGCTGAGGCAGTGCTAGCAGAGGAGTTTATAAACTTAGTGATAAATTCTTCCTGAATGTGTGTGCTTATTTCTCTGTCTGTGCTGCTGCAGAAGGTGCAGCAATCAAACGGCAGGTTCTGCCTCCCCTGGCAACTGGCACTGCATTGATGTAATTGAAAGGAGAAATTTCAACACTGTATCCTCTTCAATTCCTGTTTGGACTGTGACTTAGGTGACAACTCATTCGTTTTGTGAAGTTGCCTAGTGGATCAATGCTATGTCACCTTTTATGTGTAGCTGACCAGATTCAGACAGAAGTAAAGTGGAAAGGCTGAACTACTGGACAGGCTGGTGCAAGTCACTTGTGGGGTTCTGCAGGACTTCATCCCCTGCCCAGTTCTTTCCAACCTAATTAACATCTTGGATGCAGGACTCAAAGGAATACTAAATAAGTTGGCCAATAACACTAAATTGGGAGGAGCTGTCGACTCTTTTGAGGGCAGAGAGGCCCTGCAGAGAGATCGCAACAAATTAGAGATGGGCGATCACCAACCAAATGAAGCTTAACAAGGGGAAGTGCCAGACTGTGCACCTGGGGCAGGGCAGTCCTGGTTGTGTGTACAGAATGGGGAACGAGAGGCAGCACTGTGGAAAGGGACCTGGGGCTCCTGGTGGATGGCAAGCTGAACATGAGCCAGCAGTGCCCTGGCAGCCAGGAGGCACCAGACAGCCCAGGGTGTCCTGGGGGATCAGGCACAGCATCACCAGCTGGGCAAGGGAGGGGATTGTCCCCTCTGCTCTGCACTGGGGCGGCCTCACCTCCAGTGCTGGGGGCTGTTTTGGGTGCCACGATATAAAACAGACATTAAACTTAGAGACCCTCCAAAGGAGGGCCACTAGGATGGTGAAGGGGCTGGAAGGGCAACCTTATGAGGATTGGCTGAGGTCACTTGGTCTGTTCAGCCTGGAGGAGAGGCTTCACTCTCATGACCAGCAACGGGACTTGAGGAAATGGCATGAAACTGAGTCAGAGCAGGTTTAAGTTGGATATCAGGAAAACATTTTTTTATTCAGAGGGTGGTTGGGACTGGAAGGGGCTCTTCAGGGAATGGTCACACCACCAAGCCTGCCAGAGCTCACGAAAGGTTTGGACAGCCCTCTCAGGCACATGGTGCAACTCTTAAGGTGTCCTGTGCAGGGCCATGAGTAGGGCTCAATGACCTGATGAGTGTCGTCCAAGTCAGCATATTCCATGATTCCATGATAACTTACACCTTAGGACAAGGTTGAAGCCAGCCAGTGCTGAGCTTCTGAAAGAAGCACAGACATGCTTCTGACAGAAACTTTAGGAATTGAGCTTGCATTTGATGCAGTCATGATCCCTTCAGCTGCTGAGTGTGTGATTCTATGCACCTGTGTGTGAAAATTTGGAAAAACTCTTTAGTTATTGTGGCTAGAATGGACTCAATCTAACGGAAATGAAAGCACAGTCAGGACTGAAGCCGGTAATATATGAAAACAATATACATGGGAAAAAACTCCTTGCAGCCTAAAAAACTCCCTTTATTTTTTTCTTTTGATTACCATTTTAATGAGTTGGTACTGGTCAGGAGAACATCCTTTTCCTCTGTAGTTATAGGCACTTGGTGATAAAGACAGAAGACCAGCACAAGATACTGTTTTAAGTCTCTACCACAAATAGCACACTACTTAGCGACAGACATCTCTGCCACAATTGTATGGGACAGTGAAACTATCTGGATGCTTTCAGGATCTGCTGATTCAGATGCTGAACAGAGCTTGTACTCCCAACACTAATTCCCCACTTGGCTTCCTTCCTGCCAGGCTGGATTCAGGTCAAGGTGACATAGACTTAGCATGGATTAAACTACAGGTACGACCAGCAGCATGTGCACACAGCAACAAAACCTTCTCTGCAGATATGCCACTGGGCTACAGGAGCTTGAGGATTTGTCTAATCTAACAACTATTTTCAGCTTGCTCAACTAAGGCAGCAAAGAAGTCTAAATGAGCTTTCAAACTCAAGACTTCTTCTGACCATACTTAGTCAGTATATTCCTCCAAAGACTGTATCTGCAGAATGGATTGAAATATTTTCCTGGGCTTCTCTACATATTTTACAGCTCTTTATATTTTATTGCTTTCTTTGTGTGAGGATGAAACTTGCTGTTATGTGAAATGTTGATCTACCCAGAACTAATATAATATGACAGTTAAAGAGTCACAAACAATCTCTAATACTGTTGATCAAAATCTGTAAGGTCTCTAAATGAAATCTCTTTACTTTTACTCGAGCCACAGTGAACTTCAAGTGTCCCTTAAAGAGACTTTTTAAAAAAATAAACTAGTGACACCTGTAGCTGCATAAATTTCTATTTTTACAAAAGAAAATACCTGCCTGTGTTGTGGGAGATGTTTCAAAAAGGGGAGTTTGCCACTGTTGGAATAATCCTTTTTTTTTAATGTAAAGGTGTTATACATGTTTCCTTTATGTACTGAGTTAGAAGAGAAGAGAAATCAAACAAACCAACTTCAGTATGTGGTTCCCCTCTCTCCCCAACAGGATGGCTTCACATTTACTTGTCCCTCATTTTTCCCCTATATTTGTCTAGCAGTATTTAAAGTCTTAGTTTTCTAGCTGTTTCTGCCTCTTGCTGTCCAGATCTCTCTCTTGATTGACCCTCTCTTCTCTTTTTGCTGTGTGCATTAGCCCCACTTCTATAAGCTCTGCTTTCTATTCCTCCTTCCTTCAGCCATTTCCTCCTTGTGCCCTTGAAGTCCACCTTGATTCTTGCTTTTTCTCTCTTTCTGGGTACTCTGCAAGATTCCCATCTGAGTCACTAGAGCAGCTCTCCTCTGAAAGGCAGCAGAGGCAGGATGGTCACTGTGAGGAAGAAGAGCCCCATTACCACCCCACTTCAGAAGCACTGGCCATCAGTGAATAACTGGAATTATCTGACTCAGCCAGTCTCGGAAGGAAACCCTTCTCTGATCAATGTGAAAAACGTGGAGGCAAAAATGAAGCAACACAATTTCCACCATTGAGTTATCCTCTTAGAGAAAGATTACTAACTGTAAATACTTACACAATAATTATTCCCTGAATTAGCTGGCAAGAGACACCCAACCCTGTATGTGGATTTTAGTTATCTAAATAATTTTAGATTTTGTAGCTTTTTTGCTGTGTCTGACACAGAGCTCACACTGAGTGATCTAGATCCTTGGTGTCATGTTTCTCATGTAAATGAATTGTTTTCCAATAGATTATATCTATGTAATCCTGCTATGAACAGACACTAACAGAAACAAAGAAAAAATCTGTGCCATTCTACCATTCCTGTTAACGCAGCTGTAAAAGGGAGAAAGGCTTCTGTTTGGTCTTAGTTAATATTTGTAGAGCTGATAGTGAAAAAAAAAAAAAAAAGAGCAAACTGGATACAGAAAATGAGAGTACAACTTCATGACACTCTAGAAAGATTTCTTTGCAGTGTAAAACTGTTTGGATCTATGGCTTTTAATGTTCATCTTTTTATCAAAATCTGTTTTGAATAAAAATTAATTTTTAATTCTTTGCAGAGTCTTGTGGTGTCATTTATTTCCCTACAGGTGCACATCGCTATAGATGGAATGCTGTTGATATTTCACTTGTGGCATTGCAAGGAGTGCAGCACACATGCAAACCTGCGCGGCCTGGCGCGGTGAAGGTGCGCACAGCCGGGCTGACACTGGAGCGCGGAGCCCTCGCCACTGCAGCTGTGCCAGCCATGGATTTAAACATTTCCTTAGCCGGCAGCCACCTCGGGGAGTGACTGCAGCTGGAATCTCCCGCTGCTGCCGAATGGCACATCTGCCTTGCGGGGTTTTTTTGTCGCTTTTTCTGTGGGTATGTGTGTGTGTCATCACCAATACCCACCTTCTAACATACCAACTGAAAACAATTTTAATCCTTATGAAAGCGCCGTTAGCTTCACTAGAGGAGTGCCAATACCGATCAGGGCGTTCAATCTCTTGCTTCATTCAAAGAGATTTTAGAGAGAAAATGAGGATGTTTACGAGAAGATGGTGCTTACAGTATTTCAGCCGGTCTCTGTGCCAGAGCCACACCTGTGCCCTCAGGGCGCCCTAAGGGCCGCCCCGCCATTGCGGAGCCCGCCCGTCTCCCCGGCAACGCTCCCAGCGTGCCCCGCGCGCCGCGGGCCCCGGCGGGCGGCGCGGCCGGCGGGAGGTGAGAGGCGNGCCGGGACCGGAGAGCCCAGCGCCGCTTTGTGCCCGCTGCTCCGGCACCGGGAACAGCCTGCTGCGGCCTCTGGGGCCTGCCGCGTTCGCCATCCCCTGGCGCTGCTCAGGGCCAGGAGGAGCCCGCTCGCTGCAGGCTTTCGAGTGTTTACGCTTGTCTGCTTCGCTTTCCACCAGCGATCCTCAGCCACGTTCGCTGTGAGGAAAATGATTATTTTTCTGTGCTTCAGGATGTGTGTCAGCCGTGTTAATGTTGTTCCTCTGACCGAGCTCCTACGTCTATAAGTAAAAAAAAAAACCAACAAAAAAACCAGCAAAAAGGTCGCAGTGACTTAAGTGGCTCGCTTGGCCTCTCACTCGATCTTCGTCCACGCACTTTAAATCATGTTTCTGCCTACAGGAGGTGTGGGATACTTATGCCAATGTGAAACCTAAGCTCTCCATGAACATCTCGATTTTGCAGTCAATATGAAAGGGAATTGATTTTTCAGTAGAGTTTTGGATGTTGACTATAGCTGTATTTGCAAAAAGCAGCCACTTTTTTGCCCAGGTAGAACTTTGAATGAGATTTTAGTGAGCAAAAGTTAATGTGTGTTTGAAGGTTTCTTGCCATGAAAAAACAGTGGAAAATGTACATGGTGTGTGGAGATCGGCTGCTCTTGAATACAGCTCAGTTTACCAGGTGTAGCTCCCATTCAGAATTCAATTTGATCAGGAACTACTGTCGGTTTGACTTGGTAGTGTATGTGGCTAAAGCACAAATTTTAACCCTGAGTTAAGAGAGAGCCTTGTTTGTTGCTTTTCACCTAATAGGTAACCAGATCTGTAGTATAAGACAGAAACAGAGAGGGTGGTACTGTGTGCTGTGTGTAAGGATGGCAATAATATGTGGTTAATTGTTATTGAAACTTCTACCTTGAGCACTGTTGTGGAGGGAGTGATAGTAGCTTGCATGAGCTTGATGTCTTCTGTAATGCAGCTGTCATGCAGATATTCTGCACTATTTCTGCACTTAGGTGCACAAAAGTGTTTAGTGTTTATTTTCTGTGGATTCTCTGCAGTAACATATGAGCAGTGTCTAGGCTATGGAACTCTCTATAACAAAGGATTTCTTGTTTCTCTTTGGTTTTGCCTCCCTAGATTTTTTTTTAAGGTGATTGCTTTGACTGTTGCAAGATCTGATCCACTAATGACGGATCAGTGGAATATGGACTGTTANGCTCGGCCGGCGGGAGGTGAGAGGCGCCATTTTTAAATCGCTCGGGCGGGCGGCAGCCGCGCCTGGCTGGGCTGTGGGCGGGGGTCTCGCTGTGCGAGGGGGAGCCGGGGTGTGCGGAGCAGCGGGCTGTAAGGGGGGAGCCGGGCTCTGATGGGGGCTGGGCTGACCGCGGCCCTTCTGCGTGCGTNCTTTTTTGCCCAGGTAGAACTTTGAATGAGATTTTAGTGAGCAAAAGTTAATGTGTGTTTGAAGGTTTCTTGCCATGAAAAAACAGTGGAAAATGTACATGGTGTGTGGAGATCGGCTGCTCTTGAATACAGCTCAGTTTACCAGGTGTAGCTCCCATTCAGAATTCAATTTGATCAGGAACTACTGTCGGTTTGACTTGGTAGTGTATGTGGCTAAAGCACAAATTTTAACCCTGAGTTAAGAGAGAGCCTTGTTTGTTGCTTTTCACCTAATAGGTAACCAGATCTGTAGTATAAGACAGAAACAGAGAGGGTGGTACTGTGTGCTGTGTGTAAGGATGGCAATAATATGTGGTTAATTGTTATTGAAACTTCTACCTTGAGCACTGTTGTGGAGGGAGTGATAGTAGCTTGCATGAGCTTGATGTCTTCTGTAATGCAGCTGTCATGCAGATATTCTCCACTATTTCTGCACTTAGGTGCACAAAAGTGTTTAGTGTTTATTTTCAGTGGATTCTCTGCAGTAACATATGAGCAGTGTCTAGGCTATGGAACTCTCTATAACAAAGGATTTCTTGTTTCCCTTTGGTTTTGCCTCCCCAGATTTTTTTTTAAGGTGATTGCTTTGACTGTTGCAAGATCTGATCCACTAATGACGGATCAGTGGAATATGGACTGTTAAAGTGAAATGCAGTGTGCTGTCACATTTCTCAAATTATATAGAAGGGGGTTGGGGTGTTTTTTGTTGCACACTTGGTGTTCATGGGAAGTCTGATCTGAGTGTGTTACATAGTTGTTTAAGATAGGGTTTGTTTCACCGAATTGTGGCTGTGTCAAATCTGGGTATCTAGTCCAAGGCTGTGATTTTGTGAACATCTGAGCTCTGTGCTTGCCAGCTCTCTGCTCCTGAAAGGAGAAAGGCTTGCTCCTCCTCCTGTCTGTTTGCTTGGCTCTTTGTTCCTTTCCCCTAGTCCGTACCAGCTGCCCACTTTCACTGATGATGTCGCTTGCTGGATTTTTCCATGTGCTCGTGTGACTCACTGACCTCACAGAAGAGCTATTGAGTGTCTTCTGCTTGTTTGAGTGTGTTGGCTTCTTGAGTTAAAACAGTTCATGAAGGGGTCTGATGAACGACAGACACAGGAATGGGGACAAAGAAACGAGGAGTGGAACCCTCCCGTTCCTGGTGACTGTGAGCTCTTGTGTTGGATTACACTTTTGCATTAGATCATTATCTAGTTTACTGTAGACTCTTGAGCAGACATGAGAAGGGGTGGGGTTCGAAGAGTTGCTTTAATGAGGCTGTGCTTTCCTTGAATTTTTCGCTCTTTCAGGCAAATAGTTCATTGTTTCAGAAGATCTTGGCTAATTGGATTAGAAAAAAAGAAAGAGCAAATAAAGAGGTCTGGAGTTGTGACAGAAGCAGGCAGAGGAATTAGACCATGAATTGTGTGAAAAAGCTCTTTGACTTTCACAGATTTTATTGAGAATTTTACTGCTTGAGCAAAACCTGGCACAAGGCTAAATACTGTCAGGTTTTTAGTTAGTTGCAAAATTGTATTCATTGTATCATCTAGCTGTTTAAAACTGTGTTCAAACACAATAAATTTAAGTGTTTTAAGTGTGGCATGGAAAAGAGAGCCATAAGTGAGTTATGTATGGCACTCAGGGGAACGACTGAGACATGATGCAGTCATGTCATTTGGTTATGCCAGGTGAACAAGAAGGAAGCCTTGCTGTTGTAAACAAAATGCCATAAAAATTCATATAAAGAAAAAAATCATATTGATATATCATATTTTTCTCTAAATGCAGGTATTTTCACTTTTAAGAGCTTGTAGCTAAGAAAAAGTTAAAGTAATATAGCTGAACAATCTTGCAAAAGAAAAGCCCTTTCATGATGTGCAGCTTTAAAGAGGAGAGATGTCTAGTAGGTCATTCAGCCAGTGTTTCTCTCTTTAGGAGGAGAACAAAGGTGATTCTTGGAAATGTAATTTATTTACTTCACTTAGCTATTCTACAGTATTACCATTTCACCTGTACAGTGTGCATTTCCTAGGTTTCAGGACTCTGCACCAATGCCTTTGTATTTATACCTGTGGAAAATGGTGTTAAGGTTTCATAGTATGAATTTGGGATGACTGATACAAGTTTGCAGTTTGGTAGCTTGATAAAATTTGGCAAATAAGTGGGTGTAGAATTAAGTTTAGATATGATGGTGGGTTTAGTTTCTTTAAAGTATGTTTTACGCTTCTCCACTTGAACAAATCTCCAAGAGAGGAAGAACCTAGTGTTCTTTTACAGTATTTCTCAAAAATTATGGGTGTGGTCTTTGTGTAATTTTGAAGATTATTTAAGGCCTGTTCACTGACTGTGAGCAGCTACTGTTAGCCATTAGCACAGAAGATATTCTGGTTGGTAATATACCTAAAGTATTTGTATCCCTAAATATTGTTGACTATTGGCAGTTTACTGCCAGAAATTATTTTGTGATGTGGGGAAAAGAACCCCAAAACAAGAAAAAACTTTTTTGCATGTGAATAGGTTAAATGTTACAAATTGCTCTTTGTGTTTTCGAGGAAAGAGCTCTCATGAAATAATGAAATCTCTATTGTCTGTTTCACAGTTGTCACCAGGAATGCAAATCATGACATTTGCCGCTAGATGTCCCTGCAAACCAAAAGAGTTTTGTTTCCTTAAATACAACAGGTTTTTGCAGTCGGGAGGATTGTTTTGTCAGCTGTAATTATCTCCCTCTCTTTTATCCTTTTATCTTTTTCATGAAATCTTCATGCATATGAATACATGGCCAGGTGTGTGTCTTGCTTTGTAATTTGTGCACTTTTTGATAGAAACAAAAGCTGTGAGGAGGGAATATACTTCTCACCTGCAGCAGCTTGGAGTAGAGACTACAAAAGGCTGTGTTCCAGATTATCTTTTCGCTGACGTTGTCTCAGAAAACATAGTGGAGGAGTGGTGTCTTTGACTTTATCTCCATTATGCCACTTCAGAAATACTTCTTCCTCAAGTAGGCAGCGGGATTCAGACCTGGCTTTAAATGCTATGTTCCTAACTCTGAGCTCTGGCTTACAGTTTGATAGTTATGTTTAGTATCTATAGCATATAAAAGCAAAGTGCTATTGCCTGGTTGTTGGGGGTTTTTTGTTGGTTTGGTTTGTTGGTTTGGTTTGGGTTTATTGTTTGTGTGGGGTTTTTGTTTGTTTTTAATAGCGATTGTGTAGACCCTGTTGATATGCTTAGAAAGTCTTAGGGACATGCTGCCTTGAATTTTCTCTGTGTTACCAGAGCTTTCTCTCCTCTCACATGATTTATTGTCTTTAGCATAACTGACCTGTTCTCCTCATCCAGCTGTTGGTTTAACAATTCAAAATGTCTTTATATTGAGTTTGAAAATTGCTGTTGTCCTTTGTTTCTCAACAGCCAACAAAATTCAGGGATGAAAAAGAGACTATTGATTAGAAGGGTCTTCAAAACCTATGTCATTTAATGTTTGAAATTGGTTGTGCATTTAGGACAGTCACAGAGGAGAGTGTTCTTTATTCTGATTTCTTCCTCTTCATTCTCTCAGCAAATTTGGGTAAAGCAGAATACAAACTTGCTGTTGTTGCTTTGCCTAGACTGATGTTATAAGTGGTAGATTTTTCTCTGACCTTTTCTCGTTTTAGGGATGGAGGAAGGAATGCTTTCTTGACATAATAATGTCTTAGTGGAATGGATGTTTTTTTCCCAGTATGGAAGACGGATTTTCATCTTGCTTATAGTTCAGGGGTTTATAAAATCAAATTGTAAGTGTTTAAGATACATCCATGAAAGAGTGCAGTGGTAGAAAATATGCATGCAACTGTGCATGTAAAGAAGGTGAGGTATTTGTAGCGGTGATAGGGATTTATCACTGTTTCTGTTTGAGTTTTACTTTGTACAAAGGTACACTTTGCACACTGCAGACATGGACTTCTTAGGCATCAGTCCAGCTATGCAAAAAGCTAAAATGGCAGAGTAGTTGTTTCCAAACCTTTGTAACTTCCCTAAAGTTCAGTTACAGTTCTCCCTCACGCAGTGCCACTAAAAGTGTCAGTAATGATCAGATTAATACCTATTGCTTCAAATACCAAAAAGCACTAATGAGGCATATTAGAATACTTCCTTATTTCTCAGAACTCTTGATTTGCAGCTTTCCTCACACCAATATGATATTATAACATTTTGCAAAGTCTTTCTGGAAAGGTCACAAGAAACCACAAGCTTTGAAAATAAGAAAGTGACATATTTCAGGACTGAACTTTGGGCAGGTGTCTTCCAGGCTGTCCCTGATACCTTAACTCTTCTCCTGAGAGGGCTTGATAGAAATTCAATAGAGAATTATCTGCTTTTCTTCCAGCTGAAATACTGGTGTGTTGATTAATACAACATGTTAGGATAGTGTGACAGACTTTTTAATAAGTAGTAAGAAAAGCTCTGTGTGTGCTGTCTGTGACCTCTGCTTGAACTCTGATTAAAAAAGCATAATTAAGGCATCGTAGTTGGAGTCTCAGTGTATAGCATAAGTAAAAATAACGTCATGCAATTTTTCAGATAGTAGTACTTGTTCTTGTTTTGTATTGACTCAAATGACCTTCATGTTTAAGTGTATTCTATGCTCCTGGAAGTGCTGTTACTTCGCAGGGGAGGCTGCATGAGCAGAGAAGAGTTGCACTTTCAGTAAAAGTTTCTAGTCTGTGTTACAGCAGAACTTAAAGCAAAAGCAGTGTGTGAAACCTTTGAACTGTGAATGCACTGGAATGCTGATTACATGTCCTTGTATTTGTTCAGGTGTCTTGATCTTCTGAGATGTCAGCGTGACGAGTGGATGGTCTTGTAGATTAGTTCTACATTAATCTTGTCTTCTCCATACTCATCGTGAACAGTCCTACAATGGATGGTTTGGGCAGCCTCCTTCCTCTCGTGGGTGAAAGTGGTGAAGCAGCTAATTCACAAGAAATACTAAAACTTTTGATGGATGAAAAAATGCGAAGTGAGCACCACAAAGCAAATTACCAAACTCTAAGGGCAGAACATCTAAGGTACATCAATATAAACAAGTTTCTCTCTTTGAGTTGTTAAAAGATGAAGCTAAATGTTAGAAGGGATTTATTTGTATGTGTGAGAAGTGTGTTAGCTATTCCTGTGTGTAAGGAGAAATGTGAATGTTGTTCATATTAGAAAATAAACAATTCAAAGTACCTTAAGACATTGCAGGTGATGTTTCTGCAGCACTTTTTATGCTTATAAGTGTGGGATAACTTTTCGGTATATTACAGAAAGAGGATATTAATAGCTTAGTTCTTATTTGGTGTCTGTATGTTTGCTTCTGTGTGTGAGTCTTTTGAGCTTTAAGGTCTAATTTTAAAAGGTGAATATAAAGTAAATATGTATTTTATCTTTCAGATTACAAGAGGATTATACCAAATCACAAGATGAACTGAAAAGGTTGTTAGTTGAAAAACAGACTGTACATGACAAATTTCAGCAGCTTCTTGCTGACTTTCAAGAGCAGTTGCTGGCTAAAACACAAGAGCTGGAAGAAGTGAAGCAGCAGGTGAGATAATTTACTGGAAGGACTTGATATGTATTTTTATCCTGTGGTAGGACCATGCATATTTTTCTGTTAGTGAAGCATGCATATACCCGGCTTGGATATATTTCAGATGTCTTGAAATTCACCCAATCCAAGTAATGGCTCTTCTCTAGAGTGACTATGGGTTGAAATTAGTGTTTCCTTGTTTAACTGATTCTTCCAAATCCTGTTGTTAGGTGCTGTCTAAAACTCTCAGTCTCTATCTGTGCTTGCTCTGCTGTTAAAGGGAAATCATCTGTCTTAGAGGGGTAACTTAGGTGCCTAAACCTGTTAGGATAAGTGACTAGAAAGACAGATATTTGTTTTTCTTTGTGATGACAGCTTTCTTCTTTCTTTTTCTTAAAAAATCCCAAACCGAAATCAAACAAAAAAGCTCCTCAACATTTAAGATAACTTGGGTGACACTCTATGTAACTGCTTGTTTCCTTAAAGTAATGCAGGACATGTTCTTAGGAAACAAATATAATCTCTAAGCAAAGGATCCCAGACTCTGAATGGAGGAGATGTGCCTCGGTACCATATCTAGGACTAGTTTCCAGGGACTTCAGGGTACAAATAAGTGAAAGAAAAGTAGAATAAATAAGACTATGTCACAGTTGTGGATGAAATTTTTTGTTTTAAGCTGTTTCTTGGTAGATAGTCTGCAGTGTGAACCATACCAAGAAATTTTAACAAAATACCATACAGAATGGAGCTTAAGGCAAGGAATCTTTCCTGGTGGTTTTTTTCATTCAAACCTGTACCTGTGTACCCATTGGAGAACACACATCTAATGTGTTTTGCAAATAATTGTTTTGTGTTGCTTGTTTTGATCTTTTTGGGTTGGTTCACTTACTGTTTAGGTGAGACATTAATTCTTTATCTTTTATGTGAGACTGCTTTTCCTTCCCCCACTCCCCACAAAGGAGATAAATCTCTTGGCAATTCAGCCTGAAATGTGTGTTGCTTCTACCAATAAATACTGACATTCCAAATGCTTCTGTTATCTTCCCAGAATATTTTTAGTTCGCTAATATTTTTTTTTGCTTCTATAACTACTATTGAAATTTCTTTAGAAAAACATAGAAAATTAAGTGAAATTCCTAAAACATATTTGAAATATTTTATTCCTGGCTATTGACCTGTCACAGTGTAAATAACTGATTATGACTAATTATTTGTGATACTTTTCTGTTTTAAGGTGCTAACTCCTCAAAAATTAGAACGGTTAAAAGCAAAAATGTATGAGGAATTGGAGTCTCCTATGAGAGAGCGCTATCAGAAGCTAGAAAATGTAAGTCATAAGTATTGAAATTTTATTTCATTTAGAGTAGTGATCACTACTTTATAGTTGTTCCTAAAACCTTAGGAAATTAAAACTGAAAGGAGAGTGAAGTATGGCATTATTTCTCTGGTACTGTTGTCCTAGGCAGGGAAGGTTGAAATCATGGAAGAGAGAGGAGGTGGCATTCAGATCACCAAAGATAACTTGTGAAGCAATAGCAAGATTGCATGGACATTTAAAGAAAATAAATTTGAAAACCTTCAATTTATTTTTTTTTTCCTAACTTAGGAAGTAGAAAAATACAGAACATTATATAACAAACTTCGTTATGACCATACCTTTCTGAAATCAGAATTTGAGCATCAAAAGGAAGAACATGCACATATTTTAGAAGAGAAGAAAATAAAATATGAGGCTGAGGTACGTAGAATATTATAGTAGCTTAGAAAGTATGTCTGACAAAGCTGCTTGAACATTGTGGAACTGTTGGTACTTGAAGGGTTGTCAGTTTGACTCCATTTCATGTTTGTTTCTATTCTCTTAATTCTCAAAGCACTTCTGTGACTTAGCCTAAGGCTGCCTCTGCAGATTTGTTCAGTGGTGGGTTGCAAGATTATTTGTGCTATTAAAAGTAAGAATAACTTGCTTTCTGGTAAATGACGTTTGCTTAATGCTGTTTTTAATCATGTTTGTGATTTGCGACATGATGCTAATTTGAAATTAATAAATTATCTGAGTAACCAATGTAAGTTTAGGCTTTAAATTACTTCTGTGGCAGCTTATTGAGGAAGATATATTGTTAATAGCAGATAAGGGTACATTTTGCGATGTACTTGTCGTGATGTTAGTTTGGATCAAGATAGTGATAATCAAAAGGATACTGAAAACTTTGGTAACTTTATTTCATTTGTATTAGCTCCTGAAGAAACCATTTGTTCATTTCTTTGGACTTTCGAAAGCGTATGTAGCTAAATAAATTGCCAGCTTATTTATGTTTTAAATAGATACATCATTGTAAATGAGGTGCAGATGTCATTTGCATATCCATTTAAGTATTTGTCTGGAAGCATATATTCTAAGATGGCAGATTTGAATGTATTACTCCAAACATCAGACACAAATCAAAGCAATCATCACTTGCAAAATCAATCCAAGTTTGCAAATGCAGTGCATTAAAAACAGAACAGTTGTCCTTCCTGGAGTTATACCCACATGCTGCTTTACAGCCTGCCTCTCTCATGGGCTTGTTGAGTTTTTGCTAGTCCTGCAGCTAATTAGCACACTTACACAGAATGCAACTACCTTGAGCCCAGGGCACAGTGTGATCTGGTTTCTCTCAAAGGTTTTTTAACATTCCATGTCATTTTGCACAAGGAGGCTATAAAAACAACCTAATTCTTAAATGCTGGCTTGGGCATATGATGCAATTGAGTCTCCTCATAAAAGGCATTTGGAGGGCTTTTGCTGCTGAAATCAGGTTTGTTCGTAGAGAGCACTGGTGAAACTTCTAAAAGGACTGCTGCAGATCAGAGTTTGGACTAATCTCCAAATATGGAGAGAATTCTTGCATACCTTTCTTTCTCACTCTTTTGGCCCCACTATTATATTCAGTCCATGTAACTTATTTTGAAATGTAACAATCTGTTAATTTATATGTTTGTTAATTACACTCTCCAGATTGGCTTGTACCTTTTGTACTACTTTGTAAGAGAGAGTTGGGGTTTTTTTGTTGTTGTTGTTATTGGGTTTTGGTTTGGGTTTGTTTGCTTGTTTGTTTTTTGCTTTATAGTCTGTCTGACTGTATATTCAGTCATCTTGGCTGTCTGAAGTTATTGGCAGATTTGAGTTCTGTTGTATTTATAAAATAGTGGAATCATGAGATAAGTTGGAAGAGACGCTTTATGCTCCAAAATCTTGTTTAAAATACTGAAGTGTAATGAGATCAGATTGCTCAGGTCCATGTCCAGCCAAGTCTTGAACATCTGCAAGGATGGGGATTCCATAATTTTTCTGGGCAGACTCTTTCAGTATTTAACCATCTTCATGGTAAACTTTTTTCATAATACATAATTGGAACTTCACATGTTCCAAATTGTGCTTGTTGCCTCTCTTCCCATCACTGTGCATCTTCTTCTCTTCGAGCTGAGGCTTAGTTCTCTCAGCTTGTCCTTATATGTCATATTCCCCATCCCTCTGAACACCTTAGTGGCCATCTGGACTTGACACAAATTCTAGATACAGCTTTACCAGTACTGGAAGGGGGACAAAGGATCACTTCCCTGGATCTGCTACTTATCCTTCTGCCAATCTGCCAGGATTGGATTGGATGCTCTGCTGACAGATGTTTAGCTTGTTGTCCACTAGGACTTCCAGATCCTTTTCCATGGAGATGCTTCCTCAACAGTTGCTGTGGGCCTGTACTGTTGCATTGGATTACTCTATCTCAGATGCATGATTTGCACTTCTTGTTGAAGCGGATCCAGTTTTGTCCATTCCTTCCGCTTGTCCAGATTCTTCTGGATAGCAGTTCTGCCTTCCAATAGATTGACTATTTCCCCCCAGTTTGGTGTCACACTCAAGCTTGCTGAAAGTGACTCTATGCCATCATCCAGCTTGCTAACGAGGGCATCAATCAGTGTTAAACTCTGTAGTGTTCTGA